>OZ018312.1:12364933-12427668 GCA_963969455.1 Arge pagana | reverse complement strand
GCCCGATGCCCGCATAACAGCCCGACAGACCGTCGACTGACCCGGCCACCCTGCAGGCCAGGGTTACAACGGCCCGCCACATCATTCTCCAGGCTGATCAAGGGAACAGTACCCAGCCCGATAACCGCGCCACGGACCCACCAATCACCGCCCCGAAACCTGTGACGACCAACGAAGAGCCCCCGAAAGAGACGACGCCACGGCGGATCGCCAGCTTTGAGCCGACTGTGATATAGCACAGACGTGTGAGAGAAATCCTGGCAAACTATTGTATAGTGTGATCATTGTGAGAGATATTGTAACGTGTGGGAGTTGCGAAAGTGCTAACACCATTTTGGGAGTAGCCGTACCTTGCCTGAGTGAGTTTCTTTGCCGTCATTATCTTAACCCTCCCCCAAACGTCATTTACCCCGCTTTCTTCCCCCAAAGCTAGTTAGCTGAATACTTTTCCCGCTAGTCCTTCCGACTGCGGCCACATTGCCCTTTGGTGTCCCGTGGCGTGGCAAGTGGCGATCGCGTAGTTTTAAGCTAGGTTTAGTAAAGTTTTACCCTCCAATCGCCCTCCCTCTTCCCTCACCCACTGCCCTCCCCCAATAGCCACCCCCGATTTCCCGCCCCAGAAGGGCCGAGGCTAATTTGTAGAGCCGATAGCGCAGAGACTGATCCTCACTCTCCCCTGTTCGAGTCTCCCCCGCTCCCGCGTAAGCTACCGGTTCCCTGCCCGCCGATCTTTCGAACCCGTGTCCCTACGACATGCGAGAGTATTGTCTCCGGTGCATTGCGGAGTATTGTTATCCGGTGCAATGCCGAAACGTAGCTGTGTTATGAAATAATAATAGCACGTGTTCGTCCTGCCGTTATTCAACCGGAAGATTGTTTGGGCTAACGAACAAAATGCATATTTCGTTGTGTGACCTCTGTTTTGGGGCCAAGCGTTCCGCCCTCTCCACCGGGGACCGAGGTCTAGCCTATCGTTGCTTCTAAATGCCTCAAGTACACACGATCGATGGAGTATAGAATACACTAGGTTATTTTATTTTCAGATTATTAATTATTTTAAGCGGTGATAGGGAAGCCGTGAGGTTATAAGGGATAGTACCCCGAGCAAGTGCGCGGAACGATTCGGCCGAGTGAGTTTCACGTTGGGCACTAACGTAGGTGAGGGTTGTTCGACGGAGCGAGTTTCACGCTGGGCACGAACGTAGATGAGGATTGTTCGGCGGAGCGAGTTTCACGCTGGGCACGAACGTAGGTGAGGATTGTTCGACGGAGCGAGTTTCACGCTGGGCACGAACGTAGGTGAGGATTGTTCGGCGGAGCGAGTTTCACGCTGGGCACGAACGTAGGTTAGGATTGTTCGACGGAGCGAGTTTCACGCTGGGCACGAACGTCGGTTAGGATTGTTCGACGGAGCGAGTTTCACGCTGGGCACGAACGTAGGTGAGGATTGTTCGACGGAGCGAGTTTCACGCTGGGCACGAACGTAGGTGAGGATTGTTCGACGGAGCGAGTTTCACGCTGAGCACGAATGTAGGTGAGGATTGTTCGACGGAGCGAGTTTCACGCTGGGCACGAACGTAGGTGAGGATTGTTCGACGGAGCGAGTTTCACGCTGTAGGTTATACGTTCGCTAGACACAATTCAAAAATACTATAGTTTATATCTGAATTAAATGCAGATCGTGTACAAACATGAAATGGTAATTGGTTCGGCGAGAAAAATCTCAGATCCGAGTCGAGGTTCAGACTTACGTGATTCAGTGCTTTAAGAATTGGAATAATATTCGAGTTTGTGATTTCGTTCAAGATTTAGCAGGATTCAGAGGATTCAGAGTTATGTTTTAGAATATTTCGAAGTAAGGACTTAGAATATTCCTGTCGTTCAAGATTTAGCAGGATTCAGAGGATTTAGAAATTGACCAACCTTTCGAGAAGTCTCTCTCAAGCGAATGACAAAAATGTTCGGTTTTGGGCGCGTATTTATACCCAAAATAAGAGGCGTAGCTTGTCCCCTTCACTGAGATTTTTCCAGAGGAATAGTGATGCTCCATGCAGATTCTGCTATGAAGGCCGAAAATAGTAGAGTGGGGGATGCTCAAGTTAAGGGAAGATATTTTCTGTAAGGTCAGGATTCGTGGGAAACGAGATGCGATAACATTTTCCTCGCTTCTGACGTCACCAACCGTAGTGCTTGGCAAAAGGGATACGATGCTATGGATTTACTAATAGCTGTGTGTCGGAAGTTGCGGGGACGTAACAGTTGGCGCCCAAATCGACCCTCCACCCTGTCGCCCCCCCCCTTTTTTTGATCTGAATTTTCATGCACTACATTTGAACTTTCACAAGTATGTTCAACATCAGTTTACTGATTCATGTTAATGATTTCCATTGCTAAAACGGAATAACTTACAGGTCATTTTACTTACAGGGGCGTCGGTTCACTCAAGATGAAAAAATATTGGCGCTGTCTATCTACAAGCAATCACCAAAACGATAAAAATGGCTGATATTCATTTTTTCGTTACCGTCCGTCAAGACGTTGAAGAATTTTCTTAGTTCAATACATGTTTCTCCTGGTATAAACAAGTTTCTAATGACGTATTTACAGGAGCAGGTTAGCAAATTAACGGAATTTAAGAAGTACTGCTATGTTACGTGGGATGAGGTTGCTCTTCAACCTCTTCTGGATTATTCAGTGTCCAGTGACAAAGTGATTGGATTTGAAGATTTTGGATTTGTAGAGAACAAGGCACTGCATTTTGCGGATCATTGTTTGGTATTTATGGTTCGAGGCATTAATAGTGGGTGCATATTTCAAATTGCTTTCTATTTTTCTGATTCTGTTACAAAACCCCAACAACTGGCGGCGTGCATCAAGGAAATTATCCAACGTGTTAGTGAAATTGGTCTCCACGTAATTGCATCGGTATGTGAGCAAGGGACTACGAACGTAGCAGCAATAAATGTTATGATGAAACAGCCAAGATCCGTTATGAACGTGACATTGAACAGGGTTTCTATTGAATTATTCAGTATGTTTTCGGCACAATGTATTTGAAAATTAGTGAAAACTGCTTTTTTTATCGCTTCTAGCCGCTACAGTCCTTGTAAATGGACGACCAGTTGTTCCAATTTAGGATCCTCCTCATTTGATAAAAGGCATCCGCAATAATTTACTAACAGAAGATTTGGAGGTGGACTATAAACATCTGGACGTCAACGCGAATCGAAAATTTGCTTAATGGACGATAATTGAAAAAGCGTATGAGAAAGACTCTAAAATTGACTTACTATTCAGATTAATGCCGAAACTAACCGAAGAACATGTAATAAAGCACAAAATTCAGAAAATGCGCGTCAATAAAGCAGCACAAGTCGGTCTGTGGCAGTTGATACATATAATTGCGCAGAGTTCGGAGGTGCGCAGAATTATCATTAATTTCATATGTGCTGTAAGGTTCATTTATCATTGTCCAAAACAGTGATTTGATTTCGTGTCATTTTTAGCTAGTGGAAGGACAACCGCAGAGACCATGATTTTTTTCAATTAATTATTTGATTCAGTCAATGGAAGAACAACACATGACAAGAGAGGACTTTGGACGTCAGTGTCACCGACCAGCGAACATTACGGATTTTGGGATAGCGCAATTAAAAAAGTAGATAACATGTGTTACGTAGATGTAGGTACTAAGATGCCTACACGTGACGTAATTACGTTGAAAAAATAGAAAATCATGTTCCGAGGCTTTAGACAATTATGGAATATTCTCAAAGAAGCAGGTTTCAATTCATTTCAACCGCGCATCATCAATCAAGACCCTCTTGAGAACTTTTGCGACCGCATTTGATCACTGGGGTGACAAAATTCAAATCCGAATTGCTTTCAATTCATCAGTAATTTCGAAACATTATTAATGAAGGAATTTCGCTCCCAGATCAATTTGATAAATGTTAATTGTGAACTAGGGATCGATGGGGACATGTCAGGTTTTTTGACAAATTTTATAAAAAGCGCTACAGCCGAGCAACGTGATTCACCTAATTTTCATTCTATAGCACTTTTTTCGATTGCCAATGATTATGAAAATTTTAATGATTTTGATTTTAAACCGGCGGAAATGATTCATTTGAAAGGTATAATGCGTGAATTGGGACCACGTTTAGGCATTGACAGTTGTAAAACTTGTAACACATTTCTTAAGATAACAAAAGTCAAACTATGCAAGTTTTTCAGCGATTGTATCACGATTTGAAATGGCCGAATTATTCAGTTTTGTACGAGTTCCAATATTTCTGTTATTCTGATAATGCATGTATTGTAACGAAAAGTCGCTACAAGCTCCTCTCATAGTCGGCCCGGGCTCCGCCACTCGCTCGCGACACCCCTGCACTATCAGTACCCGCGTAGAATGAGCTCGCGCCCCCGTCCCCTATTTACGCCCTCGCCTTCCCACGGTATGCCTGTGTAGCGAAACCCGAGTCCGCCGTAGCTGACACCGTCGCCAGCTACCGCAGCCGTCGTCGCCGTCACCGCCGCCGCCACCAGTTAACCAACCCCGCCCGTCACTCGTCACCCGCGGCCTTCGAAGGAATCCAGCACGGTCGGGAGAGCACGGCCTGAGGCTCGGGAGCCGCGGAAGCGCGGGCGAGAGGGGAAAGTGACCGCACGCCCTGCGGAGCCGTTTGATGCCCGTACGCCAGCAAGCCAGGCCGTCTACTAACCCACTCGTGCGGCAAGACGGCGTTACGACTTCCCGCCACGCCGCCGCAACGAGCATGCCCGGCTCGCTGCGGCGAACATACCGAAACCCTGCACCCGTCGCCATCTACGGACCTCCGGTTAAACCTCGCCTGCTGCCAATCCGTCCCAGATGCCGATGCACCGACCCTTCCGGCCGATTACCGAAACAAGACCCAGCCCGATAACAGCGCCACGAACCCACTAATCAATGCCCCGGAATCAGTGACGACCACCAGAGAGCGCCCGAAGGAAACGACAGGACGGCGGATGGTTAGCTGCGAGCCGACCGCTCTATTAAGTAGACGTGTGAATGAGAATTACGAATTGTGACTAGCGAGAGTGCGAGCGTGCTAAGGCCCTACTGATTTGGAGTAGCCGTGAGCCAGTTTGAGTGAGTTCCCTGTTGTTATCTTTACTCTCCCCCGACCATTTATCCCGTTCTCTCCCCCGAAAGTTGAATACTTCACCCGCCAGTCCATCAGACGGCCGGTCATTTTGAGTACCGGTGTTCCTTGGCGTGGCGAGTGGCGATCGCGTTATTTTAAGCTAGGTTTATTACAGTATCACCCTCCAATCGCCCTTCCTCTTCCCTCACCCACTACCCTTCCCAATAGCCACCCAAGATTTTCCGCCCCAGACGTGCCGTAGCTAATTTGTAGAGCCGATAGCGCATAGACTGATCCCCACTCTCCTCCCCTGTTTGAGTCTCCCCCGCTCCCGCGTGAGCTAACGCTTCTCTGCCTGCGGATCTTTCGAACCCATGTCCCTACGACACGCGAGAGTATCCAGGTGCTACGCCGAAACGTAGCTGCCGTCCAAATCGACCCTCAGCCCTGTGACCCGCCCCTCTTCTATCTGACCCTTCGCCTCTAACCCCCCGATCTTTCTCTTCTCTTTTTACTAGATTTGATTGCGCCCCTGTTCCTTTGTATTGTGTTTCAAATTGCCGTAGAGTCCAACGTATACTTCATCTTTGTCGCTTTCTTCTGTCTTACTTCACTTCATTAAATTCCCAATTTATCAAACCCGCGGTCTTCACTTACTTCGCCCGACCCCCCCCCCCCCTTCCCCCTTCTCTCCTATCCCCCTTTCCCCCGCCTTTTGCTTTCAGCGCAACCGTGCTCGACGTGACCCCCCCCCCACCCTGAAACGGGTAAGGGGAGACGGTTACAAACTGCATAGATTTAACAGATTCAGAAACTTATATCAGTCATGAAAATATTGTAAAAGAGTCTCTTGTAGCCGATATTGTATAACATTTTTCATGTATTCGGTGTGCGTCCATGAACAGAATTTTGAAATCCGGAAATGTTGAGTATAGTGAGACCAATGATGTAACTAGAATAGCTTTTCAAAAATTTTCCAGCCCTAAAATTAAAAGTAAATAAGTCCCTTTTCAGCCCTAAAGATAGCTGAAGTTTTATTTATTTTTAAGTCTGGAAAGAAAACTAATGTTCGCAATTATAGACCAAAATCACTCATTTCTAATAAGGCAAACATTTCCGAGAAATTCGTATACAACAGACTAGGAAAATTTTCGAATAAAAATGGGATCCTAAGTCAAAGCCAATATGGTTTCGTGAAAACTGAAGGTATCAAAGATGTTCTGACTTGTATATCCAGAAAACCGTCTAATAAATTTGAAGTTAGCAAACGGATACGAATCACCTTCCTAGATCTTGCACAAGTCTTTGACTCGGTAAATTATAGTTTAATATTCAATAAACCATATAATTACGGAATTAGAGAAAAACACATAATCTTATTGAGATCTACCTGACAATAAGTGAAAGAAAGTAGCAGGTTTGAATTGAGGAAACTACGAGTGATTTGAAAAATATCAATACTGCAATACCGGAAGGGACAATCTTGGGACCATTACTCTTCATAATTTACGTTGATCAAATACTAATTGAAATGAATGAAAATATTATATCTTGAGCAAACGATATTGCTATTCTATCAAAGAAAAATACGTGGGATAAAGTTGAGTGCAATATGAATAAGTACCTGAATAATGTGTTACTTTAAAAGTGTGAACTATGCTAAATCCTAAGATTTTACAGTAAAATCTAAGAATAAATATACTGGCCGTTAGAGTAACATGTATATTATCACTTCAGATTATGTCAACATACGTTACGACTATTGTACTCACTTTAAATTATTTCAATATACGTACTATTTCTTTGTGTTTCGGATTGCCCGCTCTAAACCTAGCACTCACACATACGAACGTCACACCTGCGCTCGCTCGCAGTTCACGCGCTCGAGCGGGGACACACGTCCTGCGTACGCACTCGGCCTTGACATTGACCAATTACGGCCACCAAAATTCACGCCACTCTGTCTTGACCAATTAGAACTTGACACGGTGTCGTCAAGGGCCACCACTGACCTAGGCACTCGACGCACGTACATGCAGGCGAAACAGTTAACGGTACAGCGAAAACGACGCGGACGTGTTTCTCGAGCAATCATTGTAACCTTGAATAAGTAGCAATCGCGATAATTAATTCACTCCTTCACTCAATCGTAGCTTCGCAGCCTGCTGCCCTGATACACAGGGGCTACGATAAATAATTGTCGCATCGGTGCATTTTTTATACTGTTAGACATTGAACAATCAGCACTCGGCACGCGGGAATTAATACAATTCACCTCGTGGCCCGCGAAGCATTACGGCGCGTTCACGTGTATATCTACATACAGGTAGATATATACGACAATCATACGAATCAATTCAATCAAGTGCAGTCATCCATTGTAAATTATACAGACATTCATCAAGACAATCGAATTGGTGTAGTGGAAGTGTACAAAGCTGTGTATAGAGAGGGTGTTTTTTGTGTAAAATAAATAACATTCTTATAAAGTAACGGAGCGTGTAACATCTATTCGATCCGGACACTCATCCTTGCCCACTCAGTAACGCTTTGGTACAATAATATTGATAATAAAAATAGTTTTTTCTTCAATCAATCGATCCATAACTGGCCACAAGAAGAATACTAAAACCAGCGAAAATAAGTTAAATGTACCGCTATCCGCCATCTTAGTTTTCAGTTCCCTCGATGAGTATGAGTTCAGAGGGCGCAATTTAAGGAATATTATTAATATACGGGAGTTTCGCTCCCCTGGTTGCCACCGTGCTGGCTCCCACCCTACAGAAAACCGTGTTCGTAGCCACCGTGTGATGAGTAGGAAGAGACTGCTACCCAGGTGGGGCTTGCCAATACTGGAAATAGGACGTAGCATTTGGCCACTGCCAGAAGCCAAGCCTTGTTCGCCATGGCCGGCCCAATACTGACTCGACACCGGCATGGACATTAGCGTTGCCTTGGCGCTCGTCGTTCAAGACGAGGCTTGGATGCCAAAGCTGGCCCCACGCTGGGCCGGAGTATCATCTGGACGGTTCTTTGCCGATGCTGACCCACTGTTCGCCCACTATTAACCAGTAACGAGTACTCAATTTTTTCCGCGACCGGATTTAACGCAATAAGTTCGATGGAAAAAAAATCGAGTAGAAGATAGCCTTAATTGTATTTTGATGGTCTTCATATGCGCCCCCGCCATTATGCTCAGTGTCATTCTGAAGTCTTGTGCATGGAAATTATAATACCAATTGAGCTGAAAACAATGCTCTATCCAGCAAATTATTCTAGATTAATAGTGAGTTTGAAATATGTCCCCCAATTAGGACGTCATTTAGGCCTTTCAGCCCTGGTTGTCGCCCATAAATACTTCAAAATTATGTGATACTTCTCATTAATCATACGATGTGAATCATAGCTTTGTCGTGTTTCGTACTAGCTTTACGTAGATTTCATTTGCCCCTTAAAACAGAATCGTAGTGGTTCACGACTCTGGAGGCTTGAGTTTGAATCCCGGTTTGGCACCTCTGAAATTTATCAACAGAAACATGTTCATCGGCTTAATCAGCAACTCTAGTCGATAGAAGCAGAGAAGAATGCAGGATGGATTACAGGCAAAAATTGCGGATTACGATGTGCTGAAAAGTATGAGGAAGAGCACAGAGTGAAAAAAAGATTGACGACTCTGAAGGATTCCTCTAACTAAGCGTTTGCTACTTCGGCGACGAATTTCAGAAAACAGTACCAGTTGTACGACAATACAATAATTTGGCTTTACATATTCATTTTTAAGTGTATAACCGTCCAACCTCGTACGGAGAGGACGGGGGTCAGTGGATTTTACCAACGAAGGTACTGAAACTAGACTGCAAATCGCGGGAAAAGAGGGAAAATGAAAGAAGCAAAGTCGGAAGATTTTAGTAATAAGAACACTCCTGACCTTCATACTCGCAGCGTTTTGTTTTCGTTGGAACCCAGTGTGAAAGAACGCAAGGTATGTGCCGGGTGCAACGCAACAATCACGAGATGCCAAGTGGTGGTTCAATTAGATATCGGAATTATAATCGATAATGGTTACGAAAAATTGCCTAATGCGATAACTACTCACCAATTAGGAAAATCCAAAAGGCATTGTGCGAAATGCGGAAGCGTAAATCGGGTAATCTTGGAATACCGGTCTCACGTATTCATAGAGTGCGTTAGTGACAATGATGCGCGTTGTGCGATAAATGCTTCCCCACTGTTTTAATGTTGGACGATTCGGCATATCACCTGGTTGGGATCGACGAATACCGTGGTGGACGTTCATTGAAAATTCCCGGGCATTACGTCGCTTATGCGAAATATGGCGATAGTTGGTTACGCATGGACGACCTGGTTCCAAAAACACAACGCATTGCAGAGACCGAGATTATAAATCCGGCTCTCTGCGTTTACGTCCGGGTGTAAGTTCTTGAACCAGCGATTCACTCAACGCATGAGTCGAGCTCTTGGCATCACCAAAAGCCGACGACAAGGATGGGGCGAAAAACCGGCCTCTTTGCTCTTTTTGTTTATATGTCTTATCTTGTACAATTTTTTTCCGGTGCGTTCCATTGTTTCTCTTGCAGTTTCCATTGTTTCTTACATTTTCTGACTTTTGTTCTAACCTAGAAATGACTATTCATGAATCAAGTTTTTTTGATAAATCTCTGAAAAGCCCATACCTCCGATTGATCTGAGGTTTCGTATACAGATGTATTTCAACGCGTTGGAAAGGAATATGATGGGTAAAATATCCGCAAATTTCAATTTCAAGGTCGAATCTAGCAAGAAAAATGAATTTTGAAAAAAGTTTTTCACAGGCTAAAGGACTACATACTATTCCCAACCGAACGTATGGCTATGCTAAGCAACATAGCACGTGGAGCTACGAGACATGCGGTAACACACGACGGGATCACCCTATACAATCTGCTCAATGAAGAAACACTCAACAAAATAGCAACATCCACGTCAAAAAGGGTCTGGTGTGGTTTCATCACCTCTGGATATGCAACAGCAGGTGTAATGGAAATCTTGAGTTGTACGACTGATCAAATTTTTCATTGACACCCTCTTTCATGGGTACATCCAACATCAAATATATGGAGGAAGTATGACTCCTCGAGAGCCTCTGAACGTCAGTTACGCACCTATTAATATACATTGGACACCGGAGTCAATCGAGCGAAGATCCACCCACAGAAATGACTACACGACAAGCGACTGCACCATCCCCAATGGAACAACAGCAACCACCAGACTACCCCTCGTCAATAACGTAAACATAAACAATAACCTAAGCGCACGGTCAAGGTCTCCTATAAAGATAATACCCACTGCCGAAAATCTTCGAAAACACAGGAATCTTAGCATATAAATAGCAGGACAGTCGTCAGTATCAGCTCAGTATTCAGATAGCATTCTTCTAGCCAAGGATTACAGAACTTAGTGCAGTGCTTCGATTTCCTTGCGAACGAACTTCGTATAAGCAGTTATGTAAATAATTATCTACTGTATGAAAGGCCGAATACCTATCGCTTCGAGCATTTTCCTACAAAACTCTCGTGTATTTAAACTCACTAATTCCATTTATGTCAGGTTTGCTCGACTCGTACATGTCAGGTTTGAGGACATTCGACGGTTGAATCTTCAATTTGTACGGAAAATTGATTTTCGATTGCAGTTTTCGAAAGAGCGACGAATTTTACGATTGAGCAAGTGGCGGTCATACATCGCGTTCGAAGAAACTCATATCCCATCATCGTACAAATTAATGAGAAATGGATGATAAATTCGATCGATCGTTTTGTTGAGAAAAAAGGATCCACGCATAACTTTCTTTCAATCATATAGGGGCGAGTGAAGTAGAGACCGGCAGGCAGGTTACTCCGACACCTACGATTTTCAATATACTAATGATTATTTCACAGCTTATTCCATTCAAGTCGTGAGAAGAATTGTTGATGTTTTTCCCTGTTTCGTCTTCGTATCCAAAAGAATTTATTGTTAATTGATAACATCACTTAAAAATTTCAAGCAGAAACAAAGGTTTTCTCCGTTTTTCACCGTAACCATTTATGAATAAACATCTCTCTCTGACCAACCCACTCCAACCCTTTTTTAATTTTTATATAGTGGAAAAGTCCTGCATGGATACGGCGAATTGTAGGGAGACAACTCGCCGCATGATAGACTCTCACTGACTAATACTCCACTCCCACTCACACCACCGTCCCCCTGTGTTCGCTTTCGCATTCTTCCAGGTGGGGACGATGGTGGGCCCAAGGCTCTTCTCGTGATCGAGCGCGCGCGCACGCTCAGCCCCAGACCGGTGGCAGGGAGAGGGCTGGGTCAGCCATCCCCCTGTTCGCGCCGCCCATTTTGTACCGGGCGATCAGCTCTCCCTGATCACCCGGTGGGCCGGGCTACGGAGGCCGCCTGACGTCGGCAAACGCCCTGCGGCGGCCTCCGCCAGGCCCTGGACACTAGTATAGGCGGCTTTGAAGTAATACTATTATTATTATTTTCTGATCCTGCTCCGAAACTACGCTAGATGGCGCAGCGATTCAGCCCCCCGCCTCGTAGACCATGATTTGCATCAGTCTCCTCTACTCTTGTGTTCTCCTGTGTTCTCCTTCGCACTTTTTCACGAAGATTCCCGACAATTCCCGAATATCAGTGAACATTTGCGAACGACAATCCTGGTCAGTTAATTTCGGTAAATTTATCGGTGATCAATTTCTCTCATAATCAAAAACGATGCCAAAAGTAATTTCAAGTGATAAGCAGAGGTGCTGCATTCTTGATTGTTCATCTAATCGAACTATAAAATCCCATCACTTCCCTAAATCTGAAAGTACCGGTTCTAAGTGGGTCGAAGCCGCGGGTAATCCGCAATTGTTAGACCTAACCTACAAAGAAATATATTCGAATCGTTACCGAATTTGTTTGCATTTTCGAGAGGAAGATTATCAATGCGGTATGTGGAGAAAACTTAAAGAAGGAGTAATACCTTCGCTGATGTTACCTCTGAGACATAAAAGCAATGTCTTGACAACGGAAGCTAGCGATCCGGAAATTGATGTGCAAGAAAATCAAATTTCATCAGCAGCCCTCAATATAACACCTTCAACAGCAGACTTTTCACCAGTGACTTTCCGTAATTTGTTTCGCAAATCGCCAAGAAGTAGTTCGTGTAGACAAAGCTCTCTGCTTGTAGCTGCTGAATGCAGTGATTCGAACTTCCCGTCAACGCCAAAATCAAGGAGGAATAAATTTCTAAGGACAGAATTATTATCCGAAAAACCAGAAGACATTGCCAACGTAGGCCAAATTGAGACAAGTGAAAAAGACCATACAGTTCCTGGACCTAGTTTTGGCATCGGCTCGCAGGGTGTGCTTGACAGTGTAGTGGTAGCTATGTTGGAAGATACAAAGAAATCATGAAAATCTCGGCCCTGTAAACGCTTAGTGTGGAAAAGAAAGGACTTAGATGAAAGTACGCGAATGATGTACGAGCACGTGTTAGAAGCGAAGAAGGAACGCGACAAATATAGAACTAAAAGCCTACGGTATTGTTTTAGACATTCATCACTAAATGTTCAATTTGAAACTAAGTACACTAAAGTTTTTAAGTGACAATCATTCCGAAGTAATACCTAATAATATAATATTTATTTATTTATTTATTTCAATGGATTATCCATTCTCAAGTATATCAGTTTTAAATTTGAATTTGGCAATTCCAGAAAATTATCATACCAAAAAAAAAAAAAAATAGTACATTTCAACACAAGTGCGAGAAACTGAATTCTTCTCGTGTGGACGTTTGCACCCGAACAAAGCGAGGGTAAAAAGATCATACGAGGAGGAAATCAGCTTCGCGCTAAAGTGTCAATTCCATTTGATCAATTTCACGAATTCAATAGAACATTAAGCATAATGTATACCTTTGGGTCGATATAATGCCTATTCTGGATTAATGTAGAATTCCTGATACAATTAATTGCATTACCAATTAGAATATCGAAACTTCCAAGGCCGTTTTTTCTTTTGTATATGAAAGTAAGTGAAATAATATAAATGTGTATATGTACGCTAATCGGCTGCGGAGGCTCTCAGAGAATGTAAAGACTATGGTATTCAGCGATCACTTAGACAAACTCAGTACTCTGCAGAGACACTTCGTCAGCATGATACTTCGTAACATCAGCAAGTTAAAAAATGGTAGACGATATACGCAAGATGAAAGACTTTTGTGCCTTTCTATTTACAAAAGATCTGCATCAGCATACAGATATTTATGCACTTTTTTGCCCTTACCAAGTCCAAAAAGAGTTCGGCAATTGCTGACCAAGATTCGTTTAGATTGTGGAGTAACAGAAACCATGAAGAATTGTTTAAAGGAATCAGCTGACCGGATGGTTCATAAGTTAGATAGGGTGTGCGTGCTCATATGGGATGAAGTTTCCTTAAAGCTGAACTTAACATATTGCGCTCAAAAAGACAAAATTATTGGTCTGGAGGATTGGGGCACAAACCGTACCTCGAAATATACCGATCACGCACTAGTCTTCATGCTACGAGGCATCAGAACTGGCTGGAAAATCCCAATTGCTTACAATTTCTGTGCTTCTCAAACGTCTTATGGACAGCTTACTTTCTGCATCAAGAATGTTGTACGAGATGTAACCGAAGCTGGTTTCTTGGTTGCAGCAACAGTATGCGACCAAGGCTCCTCCAATATGAGGGCGATTAAATCAATTCAAGCAGACACAGACAGAATTAGACAGGAGAAAGGAATAGAGAAGTGTAATTATGTTTCTAAAATATTCACGTACTTTCATTCCAATACGCGTAATTTGATAATCTGACTAATTTTCCGATTTACAGAATGGACGATTCTCATCAACGATGTTGAAATTGTACCGTTATACGATGCACCACACTTGATGAAGTGTATTCGGAATAATCTCCTCACAAAGGACATCGAGATAGATTTTGATCGACCAAACTTGGCAGACAAGGATAGAAAGTTTGCGTCATGGAAACATATTATAACAGCTTACGAAGTTAACGTGTACGGTTCTTTCTTGGAACGAAACATGCCAAATCTGAAAGAAGAACACGTATATATGGAAAAAATAAATAAAATGAAAGTTAAGCTCATGATGCAGGTTTTCAGCCGGACAATGTTTCGTTTTATCGATGTCCTTGCAAGATCCGGTGGTAAGATCTGCTACTTGTTCAATTAATTGTTGTGATTGTGTATTTGGAACCTGGTTAGTCAGCTGGTATTTAAAAAAAAATGACCATACCGACGTTCTTTCTGTTGGTAATGAACTCTCCGATACGTAGCAATTCATTATTCCATTTTTTAGGAGTGTTGAAGACCAGCGTTGTTGACAGGATGATGCCACCTGAGGGTATTCATACAGCCTTCGTCCTCCACCTGATGAATGGCATCGGAGACGGAATGAATGGCGTCAGTCACGGCGATGATCACCCGAAACGTATCCCGTGGTGTGCAAATTCGTACCACGAAGAATTTTTTTCTCACGTTAGAAGGCAATCAAAAACCATGCGGTTTGTTGACACTAACAATAAGTCATAAGCCTGTCAAGACTAATATTCCGTGCCTACAAAATTTGATTGACACGCTACAGGGTTTCCAGTTGCTATGGAGAAAATTAAAATCACTTGGATTTGAAAGTTTCAATACGCGAAATATCAATCAGGATCCGTTGGAAAACTTCTTCGGTAATATAAAAAGCCACGACTTCAGGTCCAACAAACCGACATGCTTTCAATGTGAAGCGATATTCAAATCGTTACTGATTACCAATTTCACGTCCAAGCATTCGCCGGGTTACAATTGTGAAGAAGACGATGGACAGTTCATTCGCTCAGAATGTAAACACTTACTCGATGGTACAGAGTATTAACCACACGAGGTAGACGACGAGGAATGCGTCGAGGAAGATGGGGAGGATGATCTTATTAAAGATGACAAAGCGCAAGGTTTTAATCAAATCCCAGAAAGCAGTCCTATTTTTAGTTACTCTGGCGATATGATAAAATCCTTGCGAAGAAATCTGCCGTCAATAAGATCATGCTCCCAGTGTTTTCACGGTTTAGAAAAACAGTCCTCCATACGGCGCGAGGGTACTTGTTTTAAAGGCATGCATTTACATGCTAAACGTTTACTCCGAAAAATTTTTACGATAAACATTTCTCACGCTAAACTTGGGTTGAAGTCTCAACGCGTGCTTCAGCGTCAGCTCAATTTTTCTTTTTTTACGTGCGGCGAGCACAACTGGGAGGTTTTTGAACTATTCAAAAAAATGTGTGTATCAAAGTATGCTCAAGCTGTTTTGACATACATCTACAGAGTACTCCGGGGACGAATCGATCCCAAAAACACGAATCGACTTTCCCTACCTATGAAAACAGCATATAAATGCTACTTGAAAACAATTCAAAGCTACAAGCGAAAAACATGTGATAGAATATCTGAAAATTTTCAATAAAAACACTAAACATACTTTCAGTATCGTCTGTTTCTTTGAAACCTATCTGACCTAAGCTAACAAATTCTACTGACGAAACCTATAGAAAAACCAATAGAAATACATAAATACTATTTGAAATCATTATTTATGTATTTCCATTAGTTATTCTTTTGATTTCTTGATTCTACACAGTTATTTTATCACGTGATTTGTAAATCATCTGATTATTATCTATAGCAATTGAGCGACTATCTATTATCTTATCTTAGGAATTGGAGCCTACGCCATATGGCGCTGATCGCAACTATCCTCTTTCATTTCCAAACCATTGAGGGACCAGGGCCTGGCCTCCGCGGCCCGCTCTCCGACCACGGAGAAGGCCGTAAATCTCACGCTCCCTCTCCGCGGCCTCCTTAGCGCTCATGACCTTCTCCGAAAAGGTCACGAGCGCCCTCCAGGCCTCCTCGCTGTCGACGATGCGCCTCAGCACCGCCGAAAGCGAGAGGTCCACGCCTACGACCGCCGCAAGGTCGCGCCTCGCGTCCGCCCAGGAAAAGCACTCCGCCAACGTGTAGTGCGCCGTATCACTGTCACAAGGACAGTGATGGCACCTGGCAGAAGCTTCCCTGCTAATCACCTTCCACAGGTACCTGCCAAAGCAGCCATGCCCCGACGGGACCGGTGCCATGTGAAAAGAGAGGCCATCGTAGCTTCTGGAGAGCCAGCCCTCGAGCACGGGGAGCACGGCGCCAATAAATGTGGCGCTGGCCCTAGTGCCCTCAGTCTGGCCCTCCATTCGGCCGTTGCCTCTTGCGAGGCAAGCTCCCTCCATTCCCGGACATGACGCAACCAGGGGTGGAGCCCCCGATTCCGCTGGGCCGTTCGCCGCTCGTAAACGCAGGGCACAGAACCCGCTAAGAAGCATGCAGCGTCCGTCGCGATGGTTCTGTACCCCCTGGCGACTCTCATGCACACCCCTCTCTGAACACGTCTCAGAAGAGTTGTGCTGGTGCGCGTGAGATCGCCGGCCCACACGGGAGTGCCGTACGTGGCCGTGGACTTTATCACGCCGACGTACAGTCTCCTGCAGCTGGTGCCCGGCCCGCCCATGTTTGGCATGAGTCGGAACAGGGCTCCAGCCGCCCACATCAGACGGGGCACGAGCGCGGTGAAGTGTTCGGTGAACCTCCACCCCCCGTCGAGCGTGAGGCCTAGATACCTCATCGTCCGCTCGACGGGGATGCCCGTGCCGCACACGCATAGCCGGGAGCCACGGGGCGGCGCTCGACGGCGGCCATGAAACGATATGAACGCCGTTTTTTCGAGCGCCACATCAAACCCCAGCTCCCTGATCCGGATGATCGTCTGTTCGACCGCGGCGGTCGCGAGCTCACTGGCCTTCCGCCAGCTCGTCCCCTCTGCGATGAAGAGGGTGTCGTCGGCGTAGCAGACGAGCTGGGTCCCTGCGGGCAGATCCCCGCGTACGACCCAGTCGTAGCCAACGTTCCACAATACGGGGCCCAGAACGGACCCTTGTGGAACGCCGCACGACAGCACCCTGGTCATCGCGCCCTCCCTCGACGGCGCCTCTACGGTGCGACCCCTCAGGTAGCTATGTACCACGCGCTGCAGGTACCCCGGCACTCTGTGGTACAGGAGGCCCCCGAGGATGCTTTCCCAGGGGAGGGTGTTGAACGCGTTCGCGATGTCTAGCGACACCGCGACCGTGAACCGTCCCCTCCCCGCCGCATCCTCGGTTATGCCGCGGACGAGCCTGATCGCATACACAGCGGACCAACCCGATCTGAAACTATACTGGTTATCAGATATGTTCGGACCGGCCGCACTGAGGTGCTCACCGACATGCGCCGCGACAACCCCTTCCAGCAGCTCACCGGCCTTGTCCAGCAGGACGAGGGGGCGATAACCGCGGGGTTCTCCGCCGGCTTCCCCTCCTTGTGGATGAGGACCAATCGGCCCTGTTTCCACAATTCGAAGAAGCTTCCCTTCCGGAGGCGGGCGGTGAACACCTGCCTCATGGGAGCGGAGAGGGCCTCCCGTGCCAGGGTAATTACCCTGTTTGGCACCCCGTCCGGCCCCGGGGCTGTATTCTTCTTGCCCCGGCGCTGAACCACGGCAGAAAGCTCGGCATCAGAGACTGGCTGCGGAGGCTCGTCTTCCTCTGGAGGCTCCTCCGCCGCCGCCAGCATCGCTGCCCCTACGGGTAGCAGGAGAGCGTCGCGGGCAAGAAGGAGCCTCTCTACCGCTTCGCCGAGGAACTGGGGCGACAGCGTTTCTGTCAGGGGTTTCGCCTGTTACAGGAGATCTCTTCCTCGGCGTCACGCCTAACCGCTCTTGGCGAGCAATCGCGCAGACACAGAGGACCACCCACGCTAAGTATTATACTTCTATTGCCTATGCCGAATGTTACGGCCGTACCCGAAAAGGCGTGCGAACTGCCTTTTCGAACACCACCTTTTTTCTCCCTTTTCGAGCGACTACGCGAGCGTCGCGGGGGAGATCAGCGGGAGACGGCACTCTGTGTCTGCTCGTCCGACTGTCAGGTGTTACTTTTACACATATCTTCGCCTTAGTATACCAAATACATTGTAAATTCGACTATCGAGAATACCGACTTCCGTCTGTTGAAGTACGGGGGATAGAAAGTAACGTCCGTAAGGGAAGCTAAGAACACGACCGACCAAGTAAGACGATATATTATCTTTGCCTGTTATATTTGTGTTATTTTTCTTTCTCTGCCAAGTCTATCGCGCACGTGTTAAACTGATCATTATCGGGTCATCCGACGTCCCCGACCCTGGGAGTTCACTGATCTCCGTCGTCAGTGTTGATTAGAAGTTAATTCTTTACTGGTTTTATGAATAGCAGTTGGCGCCCGTCTCTCGATCGACCGTCCGTCGATCGCATCGTTGTTATATGTTACCCTAATTCGTTTATTATTTTGTATATTCATATATCTTAATCGCCTATGAGACCGAACAGCCTTGACCCAGCCGCGTCGGAAGGAAAAGTTATTTTAAATAATAAAACCCTGTCTCACGCCTGACAGCGCAGTCACCCCCTGACAAGCTTGTGGGGCTTCCCTCATTGGTCATCCCGCGTGCTCGCCAGTAATTCGCCGCGGGCCAAGTCCTTCGCCCTGGCTATCGCTAGCTTGAGCTCGCACCTGGCCGCGCGGTTTACCTCGGCGAGGTGCTCCTCCGCAGCGTCATGGGTTTGCTCGCCCCGACGTCGTCTCCGATGCCGCTGGTGGGAGTGACGGTGGCGGGCCTGTTTGCATCGGGCCCGCAACTCCGCTATGCCGTCACTCCACCAGTACACCTGCCTTCTGCCGCCGGCATTAAAGCCCTGGCGTGGCATCAACGCATCGCAGATGCGTCTCAGCGCCACGCCAAGGAGTCACGCGGCGGCATCGACGTTCACCTCGTTGTCGATGCCGCCTTCTCCTTGCCGTAAGGGTGCCGAAGTCGCCCAGGCCTGGATTATGGTGGCCTCTTTCAGCCGCTCTTCGTCCAGCTTCCTGAGCGACCAGCGCGGACCTCGTCTGAGGGTCGCAGGATCCCGCAGGATCCGGACCGCCCCGAGAGGGGAGACGCTGGACCCGATGTACAGGTGGTTAGACAGCGTCTTTGCACTGTCCACGTGCCAATATTGCACTCGGGCAGCCACCAGGGGTATCGCGAGGGACAGGTCCACTATGAAATCGCCCTGCCGCCTGACGCAGGTACTCGCGTTTCCACGATTGAGAAGCGTCAGGTCACAGGCCGTAATCCAGTCGTCCAGGACTCATCCCCGCGCACATGTCGCAGGACCTCCCCGAAGGGTCGACTTTGCGTCGAAGTCGCAGAAGAGCATGATGCCCCCCGAACGACCTCGCCGCAGTACGTCAGCCAACCCTTCGAGGAAGTTCTCGAACGCGGCAAGCGGCCTGTTTGGTGAGAAGTCGACTCCCACCACGAACAGGCCGCCCACCATGGCTCCGACATAGCCTCTACCCCTGGTGACGCCCATCAATGGGGCGGTCCCCGCAGAAGCGCCGACGATCAGCGTGATCGAGCCGTCCTCGTCCCTCACCCAGTTGCTTCCGGGCTGAACGAAGTACGGCTCGGCCACCACTGTCACTCCTATCGACCACTCCGCCTTCGCCTGTAGAAGAAGGTCCTGGGCTCTGGCGGAGTGGTTGATATTGGCCTGGAGGACGTCGAGCATCATTCTGGATGCTCGACGACCTCCATGCCCGCGCTCGGGGGGTCGGGTGCCTTCGTCGCGGCGTCCGCCCCTTCGTTGGCGGCCCCGTTAATCGTGGCCGTGCGGGCGGCATTCTTTTTTTTCCTCTTCCCTTTCCCCTTCGGGGGCGCAGCGCCGCAGCAGCGGCCCAGCCTGTGGGCATCGTCCCTACCGGCCGCCACGCATATCGCGCAGCGAGCGGCAGGGGCAGCGCAGTTCTGCGCCTTGTGGCTGGGCTCGCTGCAGCGGAAACAGAGGCCACTTAGGTCGGCTCCGCTGCAGAAGGCCGCCACGTGCCCAGAGCCCAGGCATCAGAAGCACGCCTGGGCCCTGGGCGGCAGCAACTCGGCCTTCACCAAGGACCAGCCGATCCGAAGCGAACGCCCCGCAGCCAGCAGCTCTCTAGCCGCTGTCGCGGAACAGCCGACCCAGGCGTACGATTGTCCTCTGCGCCCCCCAGATCTGAGGGCTCCGGACCGCACCTGGTCCAGGAAGCACGCTCCCACTTTCGAAACCATCCCGACCACCTTCGCGGCCAAAATGGTTTCATCGAGCTGGGTGAGCAACAGCTCGGCCCGCTTAGCAGGCTGGCTAATGCCTACCAGGTCCTGGCCGAGCGAAGCTCGCAGCTCGTCTGCGAGCTTGTCGGCCAGGGCCTCTCTGTTGTTGCCCCCGGTTTCAAGGATCTTGACCCCTGTTGCCGCCTGGCGCAGAACGACGCCGTCGATGCCCAGCCCCGGCAGGTCCACCTTACTCCTCGCCTCCGCCGGAACAGAAGCGTACGTAACGCTCCTGTCCTCAGCAGGCGGCAGCAGTTTGATCGCTACCGCCGCCGTGCTTGGTGGGCAGAGGGAGGAGGTAGGGGCGGGCGCCTTCCCTTTTTTTTCTGGCCCGCCCTTGAGGCTGGGCCGCCTTGGCTGGCCAGGCAGGCGGCATCGTCACCGGTCTTCGCGCGGCATCTTGGCGGCGAGCCTTGCGGCTCACCACCGTGGCCGACATTTCGAAGCTCGGGCCGAATGGCGCCGGGTCACGCGAGACTCCAGGCGGGTCGAGACGGGGGCCCGCGGGCTCGGCTGGGTCCCCGGCCCAGGCGGCGGCCGCTCTGGGACCTCCACCCGCACATTTTCCCCGGCTATGATTTTCTGGCCGAAGACGTGCAGGGGAGGCTTGACCCTCGGCCGCGGCGGCAGCCGAGCCTCTAGATCGGCGAACCGCCTTGCCATCACAGCCTCCACCCTGGCCATGATGGCGTCCGCCAGCGCCTCCGGTTCAGCGAACGGCGCTGACGCCTTGGGGGGCGCCCTCGGTGGGTCTGGCTTTGGTTGCGGCTGGCCTTTCTCCAGCAGAGACACCCTTCTCCGCAGGTCGCAAATCTCGCAGCCCTGCTCGGAAAGCTTGTCTCTGAGGACGCGGTTCTGCTCCGCGAGCTGAACCATGTCCTCTGCACCCGTTCGTGCGGTGACGACCGAAGTCAGCTGCCGGATGTTGTCGGCAGCCTCCTTCAGCCCCCGCACGAAGCCGCCTTTGAGGTTGCCGGACTTGGCGGCAACCGTCTCTACCGCGGCGACGCTGGCCAGGACGCTGTCCCGAATCGTGGAGATTTCCTCCGCGAACTTGGTGTCCCCCATCTCAGCCACGCCGAGGGCCAAGTCGCGCATCTTTCGCGACTCTTTTCCCAGCCGTTCAACGGCCCACAGGGCTTCGGCCTCGAGCCCCTCCTTCGCCGGCCGAGATCCGGCCGAGCGGGAGCGTGAAATGCCAGCTGCGTCGCTGGTGCCAGCAAGAGCCTTCTTGCTGGCACTACGCGTAACAATGGCCCTGCCCACTTGCCGCTTGGCGTCGGACGCATCGTCCGAGCTGAGCGTTAGCGGTGCCGCCTTCCTCTTACGAAAAGCCGGGCACGGCTTACCGCTCGCTCCCTCCCGTCCTTCCTGAACTCTTCTGTCATCCGTCCCCTGTTTTTGCCTACCGTCGTTTCCCGTGTGTCCATTCTTTGTTTGTGTAAAAGTTTCCAATTTGTCCATTTCTATTCCCACGAATGCCTGGAAATCAGTCGTCCGCCCCACGCAGAGCCTGGATGCGGGGGTAAGGCGACTGGAATTACAACGTAGTTGCGCCAGGTACTCCGAGGGAACCGTCCGAGACACCTTCACTCAGGTGCCATTCATCCCTTGGTACGGTATTTCACGCCGTGAATTGAGGGTTCATTCCAGGTTTTCCTTCACTAGCTCCCATTTTTACCGGCGGGAGGCCTTTCCGGGGTTTATTTTAGGTTTTCCTTCCCTTAGCTATGGTCCGCGACAGCTTATTCGTCCAAGGAGTGTGCCGTTCGACCACAACCCCTGGCTTATTACGCTGCTTCCCTGTTTCCAGGGAGTTCCCCTATGCACTCAGCAGCGTCCGACGCCGAACGGCGAGGGGAGAGGGCCATGAACACGTGTAGTGCCAGCGAGAAGGCTTTTGCTGGCATCAGCGACGCGGCTGGCCCTTCACGCTCCCGCTCGGCCGGATCTCGGCCGGCGAAGGAGGGGCTCGAGGCCGAAGCCCTGGGGGCCGTTGAACGGCTGGCGAAAGAGTCGCGAAAGATGCGCGACTTGGCCCTCGGCGTCGCTGAGATGGGGGACACCAAGTTCGCGGAGGAAATCTCCACGATTCGGGACAGCGTCCTGGCCAGCGTCGCCGCGGTGGAGACGGTTGCCGCCAAGTCGGGCAACTTCAAAGGCGGTTTCGTGCGGGGGCCGCAGGAGGCAGCCGAAAACATCAGGCAGCTGACTTTGGTCCTCACTGCGCGAACGGGTGCGGAGGTGGTGGTTCAGCTCGCGGAGCAGAACCGCGTCCTCAGGGACAAGCTTGCCGAGCAAGGCCGCGAGATTCGCGACCTGCGGAGGAAGTTTTCTCTGCTGGAGAAAAGCCAGCCAAGCCCGGAACCGGACCCACCGAGCCCCCCCTCTCTCCCCCCCCTCTCAAGGCGTTGGCGCTGCTCGCTAAACCGGGGCACTGGCGGACGTCATCATGGCCAGGGTGGAGGCCGTGATGGCGGGGCGGTTCGCCGCTCTGGAGGCCCGGCTGCTGCCGCAGCCGAGGGTTAGGCCTCTCCTGCACGTCCTCGGCCAGGACATCATGGCCGGGCAGAATGTGCGGGTGGAGGTCCCAGAGCGGCCGCCGCCTGGCCCGGGGACCCAGCGAAGCCAGCGGGCCCCACGGCACGACCTGCCCGGGGGCTCGCGCGACACGGCACCTTCCGCCCTGAGCGGCGACACGTGGGCTAGGGTGGTGGGCCGCAAGGCTCGTCGCCAAGAGGCCTTGCGAAGACCGGTGGCGGGACCGCCCGCCCAGCCAGCCAGGGCGGCCCAGCCTGAGGGGCGGGCCAAGAAGAGGAGCGGAAAGGCGCACGCTTCCACCTCCTACCTCCACCCACCGAGCACGGCGGCGGTAGTAATTA
Source organism: Arge pagana (assembly GCA_963969455.1). Taxonomy (NCBI): domain Eukaryota; kingdom Metazoa; phylum Arthropoda; class Insecta; order Hymenoptera; family Argidae; genus Arge; species Arge pagana. Next base: position 12,404,326 of record OZ018312.1, on the reverse strand, counting down.
AGCTGCTGCCGCCGGCTAAGGACGGAGGCGTCACGTACGCCTCTGTCCTGGCGAAGGCAAGGAGAAAGGTGGACTTGCCGGGGCTGGGGATCGACGGCGTCGTCCTGCGCCAGGCAGCAACGGGGGCCAGGTTGCTCGAGGTCGGGGGCACTGACAGGGAGGCCCTGGCAGACAGGATCGCAGACGATCTGCGAGCCGCGCTCGGCCAGGACCTGGTGAGCATCAGCCGAACGGGCCGAGCTGTTGCTCAACCAGCTTGATGAGACCGTCTCAGCCGTGGAAATGGCCGAGATGGTCTTGAGAGTGGGTGAGTGCCCCTTGGACCAGGTGCGGTCCGGTGTCCCCAAAATTGGGGGGCTCAGGGGACATTCGTTCGCCTGGGTCAGCTGCCCAGCGACAGCGGCTAGAAAGCTGCAGGCTGCAGGGCGGTCGCTTTGGATCGGCTGGTTCCAGGTGAAGGCCAAGTTGCTGCCGCCCAAGGCTCAGGCATGCTTTCGGTGCCTGGGTTCTGGGCACGTGGCGGTCTCCTGCAGCGGAGCCGACAGAGGTGGCCTCTGTTTCCGCTGCAGCGAGCCCGGCCACAAGGCGCGTGGGGTAGAGGCTATGTGGAAGCCATGGTGGGCGGTCTGTTCGTGGTGGGAGTCTACTTCTCACCGAACAGGCCGCTCGCCGCGTTTGAGGACTTCCTCGAGGGGTTGGCTGACCTACTGCGGCGGGGTCTTTCGAGGAGCATCAGGCTCCTCGGCGACTTCAATGCTAATTCGACCCTTTGGGGAGGTCCTGCGACATGTGCGTGGGGACGGGTCCTGAAGGATTATATTACGGCCTGTGGCCTAACGCTCCTCAATCGCGGAAACGCGAGTACTTGCGTCAGGTCACACGGCGAGTCCATAGTGGACCTGTCCCTCGCGACACCCCTGGTGGATGCCCGAGTGCAGGATTGGCACGTGGACAGTGCGGAGACGCTGTCTGACCACCTGTTTATCAGTTTCAGCGTCTACCCTGTCGTGGCGGTCCGGATCCTGCGGGATCCTGCGACCCCCAGACGAGGTCCGAGCTGGTCGCTCAGGAAGCTTGACGAAGAGCGGCTGAAAGAGGCCGCCGTAGTCCAGGCTTGGGCGACTTCGGCACCCCTACGGCAAGGAGAAGGCGGCATCGACGACGAGGTGAACGTCGATGCCACGCCAGGGCCCCAATGCCGGCGGTAGAAGGCAGGTGTACTGGTGGAGTGACGGCATAGCGGAGTTGCGGGCCTGATGCAAACGGGCCCGCCACCGTCACTTCTACCAGCGGCATCGGAAACGACGTCAAGGCGAGCAAACCCCTGACGCTGCGGAAAAGCACTTCGCCGAGGTATACCGCGCGGCCAAGTCCGAGCTCAAACTAGCGATCGCGAGGGCAGAGTACTTGGCTTGCGGCGAATTACTGGCGAGCCTGCGGGACGACCCATGGGGGAAGCCCCACAAGCTCTTCAGGGGGCGGCTGCGCTGTCAGGCGAAACCTCTGACAGAAACGCTGCCGCCACAGTTCCTTGGCGAAATGGTAGAGAGGCTTCTCCCTGCCCGCGACGCTGCCCTGCTGCCCGTAGAGGCAGCTTGGCTGGCGGCGGAGGAGGAGCCTATAGAGGGAGACGAGCCTCCGCAGCCAGTATCTGATGCCGAGCTTTCTGCCGTGGTCCGGCGCCGGGGCAAGAATAACTCAGCCCCGGGGCCGAACGGGGTGCCAAGCAGGGTTATTACCCTGGCACGGAAGGCCCTCTCCGCTTCCATGAGGCAGGTGTTCACCGCCCGCCTCCGGAAGGGAAGCTTCTTCGAATTGTGGAAACAGGGCCGATTGGTCCTCATCCACAAGGAAAGGAAGCCAGCGGAGAACCCCGCGGCTTACTGCCCCCTCGTCCTGCTGGACGAGAGCGGTAAGCTGCTGGAAGGGGTTGTCGCGGCGCGCGTCGGTGAGCACCTCAGTGCGGCCGGTCCAAATATATCTGATAACCAGTATGGTTTCAGATCGGGCCGGTCCACTGTGGCTGCGATCAGGCGCGTCCGCGGCATAACCGAGGATGCGGTGGGGAGGGGACCGTTCGCGGTCGCGGTGTCGCTAGACATCGCGAACGCGTTCAACACCCTCCCCTGGGAAAGCATCCTCGGGGGCCTCCGGTACCACACGGTACCACAGAGTGCCGGGGAACCTGCAGCGCGGGGTACGTAGCTACCTGAGGGGTCGCACCGTGGAAGCGCCGACGAGGAAGGGCGCACTGACTAGGGTGCTGTCGTGCGGTGTTTCACAGGGGTCCGTTCTGGGCCCCGTATTGTGGAACGTTGGCTTCGACTGGGTCCTACGCGGGAATCTGCCCGCAGGGACCCAGCTCGTCCGCTACGCTGACGACACCCTGGTCATCGCAGAAGAGGCGAGCTGGCGGGAGGCCAGCGAGCTTGCGACCGCTGCGGTCGAACAGACGATCGCCCGGATTAGGGAGCTGGGGCTCGAAGTCGTGCTCGAGAAAACGGCGGCCATATCGTTTTTGGCCGCCTTTGAGCGCTGCCATGTGGCTCCCTGCTATGGTTGTGCGGCACGAACATCCCCGTCGAGCGGACGATGAGATTTCTAGGCCTCACGCTCGACGGGGAGTGGAGGTGTACCGAACACTTCACCGCGCTCGTGCCCCGTCTAATGTGGGCGGCTAGAGCCCTGTTCCTTTTCATGCCAAACATGAGAGGGCCGGGCAACAGCTGCAGGAGACTGTACGTGGGCGTGATAAAATCCATGGCCACGTGCAGCGCTTCCGTTTGGGCCGGCGACCTCATGCGCACCAGCACAACTTTTCTGAGACGTGTTCAGAGAATGGTGTGCGTGAAAGTCGCCACGGGGTACAGAACCATCGCGACGGAAGCTGCATGCGTCCTAGCGGGTTCTGTGCCCTGAGAGATAGAGGCCCAAGCCCTCGCCGCCGTTTACGAGCGGCAGAGAGCCCAGCGGAAGCGAAGGCTCCACCCCTGCTTGCGTCTTGTCCGGGAATGGAGGGAGATCGCCTCGCAAGAGGCAACGGCCGAATGGAGGGCTAGACTCGAGGGCACGAGGGCCGGCGCTACGTTTATTGGCGCCGTGCTCCCCGTGCTCGAGGGCTGGCTCTCCAGAAGCCACGGTGGCCTCTCCTTTCACCTGACACAGGTCCTGTCGGGGCATGGCTGCTTCGGCAGGTAGCTGTGGAAGGTGATCAGCAGGAAGCTCTGCGCCAAGTGCCATCACTGTCCTTGCGACAGTGATTCGGCGCACCACACGTTGGCGGAGTGCTCTTTCTGGGCGGACGCAAGGCGCGACCTTGCGGCGGTCGAAGGCTCGGACCTCTCGCTGTCGGCAGTGCTAAGGCGTATCGTCGACAGCGAGGAGGCCTGGAGGGCGCTCGTGACCTTTTTCGAAAAGGTCATGAGCGCCAATGAGGCCGCGGAGAGGAAGCGTGAGATTCACGCCCTTCTCTGCGGTCGGAGAGTGGGTCGCGCAGGCCGCCGCAGGGCGATTGCCGACGGCAGGCGGCCTCCGTAGCCCGGCCCACCGTGTGATCGAGGGGAGCTGATCGCCCGGTCAAAAATGGGCGGCGCGAACAGGGGGAGGGCTGACTTAGTGCTCCTTCTGCCACCGGTCTGGGGCTGAGCGTGCGCGCGCGCTCGGCCACGAGAAGAGCCTCGGGCCCACCACCGTCCCCACCTGGAAGAATGCAAAAGCGAACACAGGGGGACGGTGGTGTGAGTGGGAGTGGAGTTTGAGTCAGTAAGAGTTCGGCATGCGGCAAGTTTTCTCCCTACAATTCGCCGTATCCATGCAGGATTTCTCCACTATGAAAACAAAAAAAAAGGGTTGGGTTGGGTTCCCGGAAGGGGATGGGAGGATTGGACAGGATTGCTGCCCAGAGTCCCATTCCTGCCCATCGCTATGGGCACCGGGCGCGTCTCCGGGTGGCGGATAGCGGAATGCCCTGGTGACAGGGTAGCAGCGAAATAAGACGGTGGCCGCAATGCGCACATTCGTACGAATTAGCTGTCGCGGACCATAACTTAGGGAAGGAAAACCTGAAATAAACCCCGGAGAGGCCTCCCGTCGGTCAAAATGGGAGCTTTCTTTAGGAGCGGCAGACTTCGGTCATGTCGACGGGCGTGGCGGCCCCGGAGTCTCCTAGCTGTCGAACGCAAGCGCCACGTACGTGCAGCCGTAGCTCATCTGCTGGCTTCAACGACCCTCACAAGGCGTGGTGTGGGTATGTCGTCATCGGGTGAAGCGGTGGCCTGGCTCAACCGCCCGGCCGCGAGGTGGGATCCTCCATAAAACCCCCTCAATCCCAAGCTGGGGAGCCGACGGCGAAGGGATGAATGGCCGAAGGGCGTCCGGTCCCCAGTCGGCCAACCCTCACGGACCGTGGTGATTCGCGAGGTGTACTTGCTTTCCCGGGAAGTGCGCTCCCCGGGTGACTGTGGGCCGGTTCAAACGTGGGATTAAACATGGAAGACTTTCTACAAATAACATATGACAAACAAACGGTACACGATGGTAGGCAAACAATTCGGAAAATCGCGACGAACCCGGACTCGAAGACGCCACGAACGCCGCCGAGAGGTGCGGACCTGGATGGCTCGGTCTACGCCACGCCGGACCAAGGCCAAAAACCCGTGACAGGCGGATGAGGTCATGATGCCGTGCGCCGTCCATGCAACCGGACGTCCAGATCATGAATCCCTCCGCAAGAAAGGACTCGATCGCCAGGTCACCACCACGGCAGACACTGAGACACATCCTAGACACGGCTGGGACCACCGGAAGACCGTGCGAGATAAAAGCAGCGGTGGAAGATGGCGCCTCCGGACCCCTACCGGGATGGAAGCCCCCTGGGAAAAAACAATTCGCCCCCAACAGCGGAACGGGCGAAGCAGCGGTCGGCAGCCGGGCGACGGACCTTGGGTCTGATCCGGACTCGGATGATGATCACGGCAACCTGGCGGAGATGAGCTGTGGCCTGGACTCCAGCAAGGAATTGCTGGACTCCGAGAAGCGTGCCTCTCTCAGACAGGAGGAAGGCGCCGCCATCCCCAAAAAGGGGAAGGTGCACGAGGAAGGGCTACAGTCCGCCGTCGAAATGATGCGCGAGGCGCAGACGAGGGACTTGATGCAAAGGCGCGACGCAAGAAGGGCCGCGGCCCAGGTGTAGAGGGCGAACTCGGTGTCGGACACAATGGCCATTGGAGACCCAATACTGGAGATCAGCGACAGCGTTAAAAAGATTCGGGAAGTAGCTTCTAGGTCTAAGAACCTTGAGGGGACCTACGTCAAGGCCCTCAAGATGGCGGTCGCCCAAATAACAGAGACGACCCAAGTGCTGAGCTCCAGGACCACCGATGAGGAAATCGTGCATCTGAGGTCCGAGAACAAAAAGATGCACGAAGAACTCAAGAGTCTGAGGCGAGAGATTGAGGCGATGAGAGGCCAGACCAAACCCGCTCCGTCGCTGAATTCGAAGCATTCTTGGAGGAGCTCGGAGCGATGGTGAGGCGGAACCATCCGCTCCCCACCCTCGTGGCCGGGGACCTTAATGCCAAATTCGCGGCTTGGGGCTCCCCCGTCACTGATATACGGGGACAGCTCCTCCATGAGTAGGTCCTGAACACAGGATTGTCGATTGTCAACCGGGGCGACACCTGGACTTGCGTGAGGCGAAATGGAGGATCGATCGTAGACGTGACGTTCGCGAGCCCATGCCTCATGCAGTACATGCGGGAATGGAGGGTGCTGAAGGATGTCGAAACCCTGTCTGACCATCGCTACATCAGGTTTGGCATCCTCGGTGCCCCCACAGACGTCCCGTCCCGGCTGGCCTGCCGCCAGGGACCAAGAAACGGACCTAGGTGGCAGCTGCGAAAACTGAGCACCGACCGGCTTAGCGAGGCGTTGACGGTGCGTTTATGCCCTCTCTGGAACAACGAGGACAGCGCGGAAAGCGACGATATCCACGCGCAAGCGGACAGGCTGAGGGAATCCATGACGCGCGTTTGCGACGCCTCCATGCCGCGAACGAGAGGCCCTCCGCCCCCGAAAAGGCAGGTGTACTAGTGGTCTGAAGAGGTGACGCAAATGCGCGCCAAATGCGTGCGTGCGGGACGCCAGTACTTCCCCTGCAGGCGAATGAAGCAGCGGGACTCAGCTCTAGAGGAGCAGCTCTACAATGAGTACAGCGAAACAAAAAAGAGGCTGAAATCTGCCATCGGGAGGGCAAAGGCCCGTGCGAGGGAGGAAATGCTCCATGCCCTGGACGAAGACCCATGGGGCACGCCATATCGCATGATGAGGGCCAAAACAAGAACCTGGGCCCCCCCTTTCACGCAGACATTGGATCCGCAGCTGCTCAACTCGGTCGTCGCAGGCCTCTTTCCACAGGGAAAGAAATTCACACCACCAGCGATGACCGAGAGGGGAGAACAAGGCGAGGAACCCGTGATTCCACCGGTCTCCGATGTCGAGCTGAAAGCAGCAGTGGACAGGATGAGAGCCAAGAACACCGTACTAGGTCCCGACGGCATTCCCGGTAGGATATGGGCTATGGCGATGAGCAACCTGAAGAGGCCCGTGCAGTACCTGTTCACAGCCTGCCTGAGAACAGCGACAGTACCATCACAGTGGAAAACAGGCAGGCTGGTGCTTCTACGAAAGCCGGGGCGCCTCGCCGACTCACCATCGGCCCACCGCCCACTTGTGCTCCTAGAGGAGATAGCGAAGCTATACGAGCAGGTAGTAGCAGGGCGCCTTACCGAACACCTCCGGCACGGGGGACCAGAACTGTACACCAAGCAACACGGGTTCACGAAGGGCCGCTCGACGATCAACGCCATGGCCGAAGAGAAAACCTATTTTCACGAGGCCGTCTCCCGGGGCGAGGCGGTGCTTGCCATATCACTCGATATAGCAAATGCATTCAACTCCCTTCCCTGGGAGATCATCAACGAGGCCACCGGGTACTTCGAGATGCCAGGGTACCTGAGAAGAACCATCGCCTCGTACCTGTCGGACAGGTGGGTGGTGTTCGAGACGGCCAATGGAAGAACCTGCCTCCGAATGACGTGCGGCGTCCCCCAAGGCTCTGTCCTGGGACCACTGCTGCGAAACGTGGCCTACGACTGGGTCTTACGCGGCTGACTCCTCAACAACATGGAAGTCGTGTGTTATGCCGACGACACCCTCGTCATGGCCAGTGGCAGGAACTACCGGGGGGCCGCAATGCTACGAGCAACTGGAACAGCACTGACCGTGGAGCGCGCCAGACGCCTCGGCCTGTAGGTCGACCTGAAGAAGACCGGAATCACGTGCTTCCACGGTCCAAGAAGAGGGCCTCCTAGGGGAGCAGTGCTGAAGGTGGACGGGATCTCCATCGGTGTGTCGAGCTCAACAAAATACCTTGGACTGGTAATCGACGCCCGATGGAACTTCCAGGAGCACTTTAGGCTGCTCCAGTCGAAGCTCCTGGCTACGGCAGGGGCGCTGAGTAAGCTCCTCACCAACTCGGGCGGCCCAAGCGTCCCCTGCAGGGAACTATACATGGGTGTCGTCAGGTCCATGACGATGTACGGTGCGCCTATATGGCACGATACCCTTGGGGAAAAGAACCTAATAGCCCTGAGACGCCCGCAGCGCATCTTAGCGGGTAGGTTCATACGGGGGTACCGTACAATCTCAACGGAGGCGGCTTGCGTCCTGGCCGGGGTCCTTCCCTGGGACCTCGAGGCGAAAGCGCTTGCCGAGCTGTACCGGTGGAAGGTGGAAAGGCTGGGCCAGCCCACGCGGAACCACCATACGCTGAAGATCATCGAGCGCCACCGAACAGCTCTGAGCGAGCAAGCGCTGGTGGACTGGAGGGCGCGGCTGGAGCAACCCAGGAGTGGCCAGCTCACAAAAGCGGCCATACAGCCGGAATTGGAGTTATGGATCAGTCGAGAACGCAGCATCCTCACCTTCCGACTGACCCAGGTGCTGTCCGGCCACGGATGCTTCGGAAAATATCTGTGCCGGATAGCTCACAGGGAGGTAACACTGCCCTGCCACCACTGCACAGGCGAATTGGAGGATGACGCACAACACACAGCGCAGGTGTGTCGGGCATGGCATGACAGGAGGCAGGTGCTACAAAGCATCATCGGGGACGACCTGTCTCACCCTGCCCTGGTATGAGCCATGCTCGAAAGCGTGCGGGGGTGGCAGGCCGTGCAGGCGTTCGTGGAAGACGTCATGAGAGCAAAAGAGAAGGATGAAAGAAAAAGGGAATAGCAGGCCACTGGTGAGCGCAGAAGGAGAAAACGCCGCGTTGGCTGCAACAGTGGGGCGCGTGGCAATGCCTCTGTCTCATGAAGACCTATGTCGCGGAACATAGAAGTGAGAGACAGTGGAGCGTGGCGGGTCGAGGGGACCTGCTCCGTCCACGCAAGACTGCCCCGGTAGTCGTGCGCGTGTCACTGCACGCCGACCGAAGGAAATGTACGCGACACCCTCCGCCGCAAGGCCAGAAGAAGGCCGGAAGGCTTAATGCAGGCAGAAAGCGGAAAAATGTGACCACGTACCCGCGTCCTGCCGATAAGGCAATAGGTGACACCGCTGGGTTTTAGTGGGTGAGAGTCCCACATACCCGCCGATTTCCCCTCGAAATCCGCAGGAATCATAATGGATTGCCCAGCAAAAAAAAAAAAAAGGGTTGGGTTGGGTTGAGTTGGGTCTCGAAAAGGGCCCGGAAGGGGATGGGAGTCTGGGGCCTTCCTGGTGACAGGATTTCTGCCCAGAGTCCCATCCCTGCCCATCGCTGCGGGCACCGGGCGCGTCCCCGGGTGGCGAATAGGGGAACTTCCTGGAAACAGGAAAGCAGCGAGATAAGCCAGGGGTTGTGGCCGAATGACGCACCCCTCGGACAAATAAGCTGCCGCGGACCATAGCTAAGGAAAGGAAAACCTGAAATAAACCCCGGAACGGCTTTCCGCCGGTAAAAATGGGAGCTAGGGAAGGAAAACCCGACTCAAACCGGCTCACGGGGATCGCGGGGCGGCTCGCCGGCCCGGCCCTTTTTGGCCGCTCCTCGCGGCGGCTCTGGCGAATGCAGTGAGGGTACAGCGGAAACCTGGGAGGCCCCTCGGAGTGGGGGGTACCGCACGCCCAGGGACCGCACGATAGTACCGGGGCCCGAACTGGACTAGCCACCCAGCTAGGCTGCCCCGTAGCAGCGTGTGTAAAAGGCCCGTGTGACCCCGTAGGACCTGGTGTGGCGCCAGGATGTGGACCTACGGGGGAGCCGGGTGTTGTATCCGTCGAGGCCACACTGCAGCAGGCCGGAGTCGCCCGCGGAGGGCATAAGCCGGGGGGACGCGCCGCAAATGGGAAGGGCGGGAAGGGGGGGGGGGGTGTTGGGAGCGAGCTGGGAATCTCGGAAGAAGCCCCGAATTCTTCATGACATGTCCGGAAATGATAGAATCGTAAAGGTGCGAAAGGTCAATGGGCCTTTCACGGCCCAAACCCCTGAGGTGGAGGACCTAGGGGCGGAGTATTTTAACAAGGACGCGGGGTTGCGTGAGCCCGCTACGACGACGATCACTGAGACCGCCGACGTCGCGGAGGACCACATGGTGGAGCTGGTGCTGCCCCCTCGTAAGAGAAAGCCGCGACCTCTGACGACCAGCTCGGACGACACGTCTGATGGCGGGCAAGGGACCGCAGAGATGGTCCATCCACGTAATGCGAGCAAGCGGCTCGCTGCCGGGGGAGTGGACGACCTTCCCCTGGCCTTCTGAACTAGGGCACGTGTGGCCAGGGAGGACCTGGCCGAAAGGGCTTTCGAGGGGACTCGAGAGCTCGGGGAGCGCGCGCGGGAAATGCGTGACGCGGCCCTCGACGCCCTGGGGCTGCGCGGCGCCGCCGCCGAGGAGCGCCTTAACCGCTCGGCTGCGGACGATGCCACGGTCGCGATGCGAGACAGCGTGCTTGTCAGCGCCGCGGCCATCGAGATGGTTGCCGCAAAGTCCGGCAACCTGAAGGGCGTCTTCATGAAACAGCTGAAGGAGGCGGCATCGAACATCCGACAGCTGATGTCGGTGCTGACCGCCCGTGCCGGCGACGGGGAGGCGGCTCTGCTCGGCGAGCAGAACCGCGCTCTCATATTCCAAATCGCGGATCACGACAGACAGATCCGTGATCTGAAGAAGGAGCTGGAATGGCTAAGATCGCAGCGGGAGCGCAACACGCTGGTCGCTCAGGAAGCTGGACACGGAGCGGCTGAAGGAGGCAGCCATCGTCCAGTCCTGGGTGACCTCGGCACCCCGAACGGCAACGAGAAGGAGGCGACGTCGATGACGATGTAAACATCGACGTCGTCGCGGGACTCCTGAGCGTGTCGCTGAAGCGCATCTGCGATGCGTCGAAGCCGCGCCAGGGAGCCAATGCCGGCGGCGGAAGGCAAGTGTAGTGGTAAGGTAACGCGATCGCGGAGCTGCGGGCCGGGTGTAAACGGGCCCGCCACCGTCACTTGCACCAGCGGCACCAGAGACGACGTCGAGGCGAGCAAATACCCGACGCTGCGGGGGAGCACCTCGCCGAAGTATACCGCGCGGCCAGGTCCAAGCTCAACCTAGTAATAGTGAGAGCGGAGGACGTGGCCCGCGGCGAACTACTGGCGAGCCTGGACGACGACCCTTGGGGCGAGCCGTACCAGCTCGTCAGGGGGCGGCTGCGCTGTCAAGTGAAACCCTTGACAGAGACGCTGCCGCCCCAGTTCCTCGGCAAAGTAATGGATAAGCTCTTGCCCGCCCGCGACGTTTACGATCCGCCAATAATGGCTGGGCCGGCGGCCGGGGGGTGGGGGGGGGGAGGTCCACGAAAAAGACGAGCCTCCGCAGCCCGTCTCTGGTGCTGAGCTTTCCGCCGTGATCCGGCGCCGGGGCACGAAGAACACCGCCCCGGGGCCGGATGGGGTGCCGAGCAGGGTAATTACCCTGGCACAGGAAGCCCTCTTCGCCATCATGAGGCAGGTTATCACGACCTGCCTCCGGCAGGGAAGCTTCCCCAACTGATGGAAAAGGGGCCGTCTCGTGCTCATCCACAAGAAGGGAGGGCCGGCGGACAACCCCACAGCTCACCGTCCGTTCGTCTTGCTGGATGAGGCTGATAAGCTGCTGGAGTGGGTTGTCGCGGCGCACATTGGCGAGCACCTCAGTGTGGCTGGTCCGGATCTTTCTGAAAACCAGTATGGGTTCAGGGCGGGTCGGACGTTTGCATCGGGCCCGCAACTCTGCTATGCCGTTACTCCACCAGTACACCTGCCTACTGTTGCTGGCATTAAGAACCTGGCGTGGCATCGACGCATCGCGGATGCGTCTTAACGCCACGCCAAGGAGTCCCGCGGCCGCAGCGACGTTAACCTCATCGTCGATGCCGCCTTCTCCTCTCCGTAGGGGTGCCGAAGTCGCCCAGGCCTAGACTATGGCGGCCTCTTTCAGCCGCTCTTCGACCAGCTTCCTGAGCGACCAGCGCGAACCTTGTCTGAGGGTTGCAGGATCCCGCAGGATCCGGACCGCCCCGACAGGGGAGACGCTGAACCTGATGTACAGGTGGTCAGACAGCGTTTCCGCAATGTCCACGAGCCGAACCTGCACTCGGGCAGCCACCAGGGGTGTCGCGAGGGGCAGGTCCACTATGGACTCGCCCTGCGGCCTGACGCAAGTACGCGCATTTCCGCGATTGAGGAGCGTCAGGCCACAGGCCGTGATCCAGTCCTCCAGGACCCGTCCCCGCTCACATGTCGCAGAACCTCCTCAAAGGGTCGACTTCGCGTTGAAATAGCCGAGGAGCATGATGCTCCCCGAACGACCCCGCCGCAGTACGTCAGCCAACTCCTCAAGGGAGTCCCCAAACGCGGCGCGCGGCTTGTTCGGTGAGAAGTAGACTCCCACCACGAACAGGCCACCCACCATGGCTCCCACATAGCCTCTACCCCTGGTCTCGCCCATCAATGAGGCGGTCCCAGCAGAAGCGCGGACGATCAGCGCGAACAAGCCGTCCCCGTCCCCCACCCAGTTGCTTCTGGGCTGGACGAAGTACGGCTCGGCTACCACTGCCACTCCTATCGACCACTCCGCCATCGCCTGTAGGAGGAGGTCCTGTGCTCCGGCAGAGTGGTTGATATTGGCCTGGAGGACGTCGAGCATCATTCTGGATGCTCGACGACCTCCATGCCCGCGCTCGGGGGGTCGGCTGCCTTCGTCGCGGCGTCCGCCCCTTCGTTGGCGGCCCCGGTAATCGGGGCCGTGCGGGCGGCCTTCTTCTTCTTCTTCTTTCTTCCCTTTTTCCCCCCCCGAAGACGCGGCGCCGGGGCACCGGCCCAGTCGGTGGGCATCGCCACTACCGGCCGCCGCGTATATCGCGCAGCGGACAGCGGGGGCATCGCAGTCCTGCGCCTTGTGTCCGGGCTCGCTGCAGCGGCAACAGAGGCCACCTTCGTCGGCTCCGCTGCAGGAGACCGCCACGTGCCCAGAACAAAGGCATCGGAAGCACGCCTGAGTCCTGGGCGGCAGCAACTTGGCCTCGACCACCGACCAGCCGATCCGAAACGACCGCCCCGTAGCCAGCAGCTTTCTAGTCGCTGTCGCGAGGCAGCCAACCCAGGCGGAAGATTTTCCTCTGGGCCCCCAAATTTCGGGGGCTACGGACCGCACCTTGTCCAGGGGGCACTCACCGACTCTCGAGACTATCCCGGCCACTTTTACGGCCGAGACGGTCTCGTCGAGCTGAGTGAGCAACAGCTCGGCCCGCTTGGCAGGCTGGCTGATGCTCAACAGGTCCTAGCCGAGCGCGGCTCGCAGCTCGTCCGCGAGCTTGTCGGCCAGGTGCCCCCGACCTCGAGCAGCCTGGCCTCCGTGGCCGCCTGGCGCGAGACGACGCCGTCGATGCCCAGCCCCGGCAGGTCCACCTTTCTCCTTGCCTCCACCAGGACAGAGGCGTACATGACGCCCCTGTCCATAGCAGGCGGCAGTAGCTTGATTGCCACCGCCGCCGTGCTCGGCGGGCGGAGGGAGGTCGTGGGGGCGCGCGCCTTCCCGCTCCTCTTCTTGGCCCGCCTCTGAGGCTGGGCCGCCCTGGCTGCTTGGGTGGGCGGCTTTGTCGCCGGTCTTTGCGCGGCCTCTTGGCGGCGAGCCTTGCGGCTCACCACCGTAGCCCACGTGTCGCCGCTCGGGGCGGGGGGCGCCGTGTCGCGCAAGCTCCCGGGCAAGTCGTGTTGTGGTGCCTGCGGGCTCCGCTGTGTCCCCGGCCCAGGCGGCAGCCGCTCTGGGCCCTCCACCCCACATTTTCCCCGGCCATGATGTTCTGGCCAAAGACGTGCAGGGGAGGCCTGACCCTCGACTGCGGCAGCAGCCGGGCCTCCAGAGCGGCGGACCGCCTCGCAATCACGGCCTCCACCCTGGCCATGATGGCGTCCGCCAGCGCCCACGGTTCAGCGGGCGGCGCCGACGCCTTGGATGGCGCCCTCGGTGGGTCCGGTTCCGGGCGCGGCTGGCCTTTCTCCAGCAGGGACACCTTCCCAAGCAGGTCGCGAATCCCGCGGCTCTGCTCGGAAAGCCTGTTCTTTAGCACGCGGTTGTACTCCGCGAGCTGAACCACGTCCTCCGCACCCGTTCGCGCGGTGAGGACCAAAGTCAGCTGCCTGATGTTATCGGCAGCCTCCTTCAGCCCCCGCACGAAGCCGCCTTTGAGGTTGCCCGACTTGGCGGCAACCGTCTCCACCGCGGCGACGCTGGCCAGGACACTGTCCCGAAGTGTGGAGCACACCCCCTCCGCGAACTCGGTGTCCCCCGTCTCAGCGACGCCGACGGCCAAGTCGCGCATCTTGCGCGACTCTTCCCCAAGCCGTTGAACGGCCTCCAGAGCCTCGACCTCGAGCTGCTCCTTCACCAGCCGAGATTCGGCCGAGCGGGAGTGTGAAGAACCAGCCGCGTCGCTGGTGCCAGCAAGAGCCTTCTTGCTGGCACTACGCGTAACCATGGCCCTCGCCACTCGGCGTCGGACGCATCGTTCGAACTGAGCGTCAGCGGTGCCGGCTTCCTCTTACGGGAGGCCGGGCACGGCTTTCCGCTCGCTCACTTTCGCCCTTTCTGAACTTTCCTGTCATCCGTCCCCTGTTTCTGCCTACCGTCGTCGACCGTGTGTCCATCCTTTGTTTGTGTGAGCGTTTTAAATTTATTCATGTCTAATCCCACGATAGCCTAGGAATCGGTCGTCCGCCCCATGCAGAGCCTGGATGCGGGGGTAAGGCGACTGGAATTACAACGGAGTTGCGCCAGGTACTCCGAGGGAACCGTTCGCGACACCTTCACTCAGGTGCCATTCATCCCTTGGTACGGTATCTCTCGCCTTGAATTGCCGCCCTCCCCCTGTTCACGCCGCCCATTGTTCACCGGGCGATCAGCTCCCCCTGATCACATGGCGGTCCGGGCTACGGAGGCCGCCCGGCGTTGGCCAACGCCCTGCGGCGGCCTCCGCGGCCCACTCTTCGACCGCGGAGAAGGCCGTGAATTTCACGCTCCCTCTCCGCGACCTCCTTGGCGCTCATGACCTCCTCCAAGAAGTTCACGAGCGCCCTCCAGGCCTCCTTGCTGTCGACGATGTGCTCCGGCACCGCCGACAGCGAGAGGTCCTCGCCTCCGACCGCCGCAAGGTCGCGCCTTGCGTCCGCCCAGGAAGAGCACTCCGCCAACGTGTGGTGCGCCGTATCACTGTCACAAGGACAGTGATGGCACCTGGCGGAGGGCTCCCTGCTGATCACCTTCCACAGGTACCTGCGGAAGCAGCCATGCCCCGACAGGACCTGTGTCAGGAACCCACATCAACCCACACTAGCACACACCGACTCACCCCACGACACAATCCGCAGCTAAAATTCAGAAATACAGCAAGAAGCTCGTTCCAAATCGACCTGCACGTAAAGTGCATGGTCAAACGCAAGGGTCCAGGGTCAAGGCAACCCGTTATCGCCCGGGCACGGAGTACGATAAATGAACTACATTATTCGACCTGGATATGCACGTGCTGCGATTCAATGAATTTCGATCGATCTAATTACAACCACGATGGTACTTGCATAGTTTTGAGTCGTATTCAGTATTCAATCCTTCACAATGGAGCAATGTTAATGACATCTCATCGTCGAATAGATCAGACGATGACCGTAGACAGTGGCTGGGAGTATATCGGAAACAAGATACGACGTGGAACCGCGCACAGCGCATGTCCGTCCCTTCTTTGCAAGGGCTGCAAACAACGCGGCCCAGCGTGGAATATCTCGAAGAGGGCACATGCTAGGTGGTTGAAGTCCGTCGACAGCCTTCAATGCGGCCAGATCTTATTGCATGCTCCAATGTCCGTGTTAGAGCCTGTGGGGCGCAATGCCGGAACGACTATGGCGCGTATAGCAGACATATCGAAGCAGGCATACACAGACAAAATGTTGGGCAAACTGGCCGTGTATATTGAAGAGCTAGAAAACTCCTTACTATCTGGGTGTGCGACTTTGAAAGCGTTCATCAGGTTATGTGTTTTAGAAAGCGAAACATCATCCGATACCTCCCTAACGACCTCATGGGTGTCATCGCGCCTAAAAAGCGTGCGCAGAGCAGTCCCTTTCGATTCTATCTGGACGCCGTAAACATCCCTTAAAAAGTTTTCAAGCGCGTACATGGTAAAGCCAAGCAACGCGGAAAGCGCACTGGTGTCGGAAGCCTCTATAGCGAAGCTAACGAAGAAATTAGACCAAAGTTGTTCAAGCGAGACGATCTGTTGTTCGAAGAAGCCGTGAATTATCGAATTGGCTATAGCAAGAGTGTTACTCGCGTCACACATTAGGGACAGAGGACCTGGGATTCATCCGAAGCCTCTGAACCCGTACCAACCCTTTTTTTTTTTTTAAAGTGTAGAAATCCTGCATGGATACGGCAAGGTGTAGGAAGACAACTCGCCGCATGCCAGACTCTTACTGACTAGAACTCCACTCCCACTCACACCACCGTTGCCCTGTGTTCGCTTTCGCATTCTTCCAGGTGGGGACGGTGGTGGGCCCAAGGCTCTACTCGCGGCCGAGCGCGCGCACACGCTCAGCCCCAGACCAGTTGCAGGGAGAGGGATGGGTCAGCCTATCACGCAGCGAGCGGCAGGGGCAGCGCAGTCCTGCGCCTTGTGGCTGGGCTCGCTGCAGCGGAAACAGAGGCCACTTCGGCCACCTCCGCGGCCGGAATGGTTTCATCGAGCTGGGTGAGCAACAGCTGAGCCCGCTGAGCACGCCAGCTGATGCCTACCAGGTCCTGGCCGAGCGCAGCTCGTCTTCGAGCCTGTCGGCCAGGGCCTCTCTGTTGTTGCCCCCGGTTTCAAGAATCTTGACCCCTGTTGCCGCCTGGCGCAGGACGACGCCGTCGATGCCCAGCCCCGGCAGGTCCACCTTACTCCTCGCCTCCGCCGGAACAGAGGCGTACGTAACGCCCCTGTCCTCAGCAGGCGGCAGCAGTTTGATCGCTACCGCCGCCGTGCTCGGTTGGCGGAGGGAGGAGGTGGGAGCGGGCGCCTTCCCTTTTTATTTTCTGGCCTGCCCCTCAGGCTGGGCCGCCTTGGCTGGCCGGGCGGGCGGCATCGTCACCGGTCTTCGCGCGGCCTCTTGGCAGCAAGCCTTGCGGCTCACCACCGTGGCCGACGTTTCGCAGCTCGGGCCGGGGGGCGCCGGGTCACGCGAGACTCGAGACGGGGGGCCCGCGGGCTCGGCTGGGTCCCCGGCCCAGGCGGCAGCCGCTCTGGGACCTCCACCCGCACCTATTTTCCGGCTATGATGTTCTGGCCGAGGACGTGCAGGGGAGGCCTGACCCTCGGCCGCGGCGGCAGCCGAGCCTCCAGAGCGGCAAACCGCCTTGCCATCACAGCCTTCACCCTGGCCATGATGGCATCCGCCAGCGCCTCTGGTTCAGCGGGCGGCGCCGACGCCTTGGGGGGCGCCAACGCCTTGGGAGGCGCTGGCACCTTGGAGGGCGCCCTTGGTGGGTCTGGCTTCGGGCGCGGCTGGCCTTTCTTCAGCAGAGATACCCTTCTCCGCAGGTCGCGAATCTCGCGGCCTTGTTCGGAAAGCTTGTCTCTGAGGACGCGGTTCTGCTCCGCGAGCTGAACCACGTCCTCCGCACCCGTTCGTGCGGTGGGGACCAAAGTCAGCTGCCGGATGTTGTCGGCAGCCTCCTTCAGCCCCCGCACGAAGCCGCCTTTGAGGTTGCCGGACTTGGCGGCAACCGTCTCCGCCGCGGCGACGCTGGCCAGGACGCTGTCCCAAATCGTGGAGATTTTCTCCGCAAACTCGGTGTTCCCTATCTCAGCGACGCCGAGGGCCAAGTCGCGCATCTCTCGCGACTCCTTCCCCAGCCGTTCAACGGCCCCTAGGGCCTTGGCCTTGAGCCCCTCCTCCGCCGGCCGAGATCCGGCCGAGCGGGAGCGTGGAGGGCCAGCCGCGTCGCTGGTGCCAGCAAGAGCCTTCTTGCTGGCACTACGCGTAACAATGGCCCTTCCTACTCGCCGCTCGGCGTCGGACGCATTGTCCGAGCTGAGCGTCAGCGGTGACGGCTTTCTCTTCCGGGAAGCCGGGCACGGCTTGCTGCTCGCTCTCTCCCTCCCTTCCCTACGGTCATTCGATGACGATCGCAGGAGGCCCGCTTGAACACCCCCTACGACCGGAACTGAGGTATTCCACCTCTCCCCCACAGGGGTTTGAGCCCAGGGTAGCCCGTTGTCTTTGCGCACCTTCGTGTGAATTTCTCGACCGGACATTATCATGAATTCAAAGTTCGTGGGGCTTTTAACGAGATCTCCAGCTCACTTCCTGCTCCTACACTTCCTTGTCGCTATTCGCGACGCATCCTCCCCCCCCCCCCGGCCGTATGCTGCCCACGGACGTCTCCGGCTTGCTGCAGTGTGGCCCCGGCGGATACATTACCTGGCCCCCCCGTAGGTCCACATCCTGGTGCCACCAGGTCCTACGGGGAGACACGAGTTTTCTACACACGCTGCTACGGGGCAGCCCACCTGAGTGGCTAGCCCAAGTCGGGCCCCGGTACTATCGTGCGGTTCCCGGGCGTGCAATGCCCCCAATCTCTGCGGGGGTGGACTTTGAATTCAGCCTTGGCTTCATCGTGGGATTAATATGGAAGAATTTCTAAACATAACACTAAAACCTATGTATAGACAAACAGGGCACGGCAGTTGGCAACGGGCAAGGACACTGGGATCGGATTCGAATTCGGAAAGGGAAAGAACACCGACCAGAAGAAGGGAGTTGGATAAATTGATTTGCGAGACGTCCGACCAGCTGCGCGGACCAACAACCTTCGCGAGGCAGGGAGACGAACGGCGGCCCAGAGCTTGGATAGAAATAGGAAGAATGAAGACAGAAGAGGAAGCAAATTTCAAGGCACTGTGGAGTATTCTGGTATGGATGCAGAAGCACGCGGACATACAGAACACTGCAAAGGAACTAAAAGAGGCGATAAAGAGGGCCATACCTGCAATGAGTAGACTAGAGGACACGATGCTGGAAAGAGAGAGCATCCTAGACAAACTGACGGCGATGGAGACAGAGGGAAACACGCAAGAGATGATGACACATGGAAAAACAGGAAATAAATACGAGGAAACACAATACTAACCTTAGCCACACGATGGAGAAGACCTGATGGAAACGAATTCCAGCAGGTTGGGCTACGGCACGGAAACCTACGCGGGAGCTGTAACGAGAAATAAGAAGAACCCAAAAACGGAGGGATGGATCGAAGTCTCACCCAAACAAAGGGCGAAGAGAAAGCGGCTCCACGAAGAGATTACACCGCCATCACAGGATACTGACGCATCAAGAACAAAAAGGGACATACGAAATAACGATGAACCTGAAAACACGAGGGACAGATACAATGGAGACCGAGGTACAGGGAGACAACCGGTACAACAGTGGAAAACAATGACGACAAGGAAGAGGATCAGGACAGAGACGGTAGTGATAGTGGGACCAGCGGAGACATCCTTCACAGAAGCTCTAGTTGAAGCAAGAAGAAGCATAGGCCCCTCGCTGGGAACAGGGATAAAGAGGGTCGCAAAAACCGCGACGGGAAAAATACTAATTGAAATGCTCCCTGGAACAGGAGCGAAGGAAGTGTATGACACAATACAAGAAAAAATAGGGGATGGACAAAAAGTGACATATCTCACACCGAAGGAAACCCTCTCTGTATGGGACATTATGGACACCACTAGCAAGGAGAAGGTGGCTTGGAGTATAAAGGAAATGCTCACGGGGGCAGTAGAGGAAGATGAAGAGGTGGAGATCCTGAGCCTAAAATCGGTGACAAGAGGCATCAAAAAAGCCATCATTAGGACCAGTACAGTAGCAGCGGACATACTACGCGAAAAGGGCAAGGTCAGGATTGAATGGGTGATGTGTAGGGTGAAAGGAGTAACGCGGGAACAAAGAAGGTGTAAGAGATGCCACGGGTTTGGACACCTGGCTGCCTGGTGCACCAAGGAAAGGGATTGGTCGAAAAACTGCATAAGATGTGGAAAAGAGGGACACCTAGCTAAACAGTGCAAGGAAAGGCCGAGATGCACTGCCTGCATAGGGGAAAAAACAGACAACCCGGACCAACAGATGGACACAGATCATGCGCCAGCAGGCCCACGGTGCATAGCAGCGAGAAGAGTAAAGTACAATAATAGAGATAGAAGACAGTGAAGAGACAAGCCGGAGAGAAACAAACATCGAAAAGGAGAACGGGAGCATGATACAATGTTGCCAGATCAACGTGGGACATTCATGGCCGGCGCAAGACCTGGCAGTCCAAAATTGGAGAGAGCAAGGAGGAAGTCTTCTTTTCGTGTCAGAACAATACCGAATAGAGGATGGGAGCTACAGTCAAGGAGATAGGAATGGGGTCGCGGCGATCTTATGGGCAAAGGACATACATGTAGAAGACAAGCAAAAAGGAAAAGGATGGGTTGCTATACTTACCGCAGGGACGTGGATAATATCAGTGTACTCACCACCGAGGCGTAATCCTGAAAATTTAGAAGAATTACTGAGAGAGATAGAAGAGGTAATCGAGGTAGGAAAAACAAGCAGAGAAAGCATTATAGCGGGGGACCTCAACGCAAAGTCTCCTGGATGGGGAGAGACAAGGCTAGATGAAAGGGGCAGGGTTCTCGAAGAATGGTGCGCGTCAAATAAAATAACAATACTGAACGAAGGCAACTCCCCGACCTGCGTCAGGGTAAACGGTAGCTCTATTGTGGATGTAACAATGGCAACAAGCGAGATTGCCAGCAGGACCAAAAGGATGGAAGGCTAGCGGGCGTAAAACACCTGGCGACCACGAGGAGATCACCTTCACGGTCACGGAGGGAAAACGTGCAACAGGGCGGACGAAAAGCCAACATTATGCTGGCATAAAAAGGTGGAAACAAGAGTGCGACAGGACAGCTATAATCTGGGCAATGAAACTGATAGGCACGGACATATTATACGAATCGATGACTAGAGAGGAAGAAGTGGCGGAAAACCTGAAAAGATGGACCGAAAGAATTTGCGAGTGCACACTAAAACCAATGGTGGGAAAACAAGGAGCTAGACAGACAACATGTAAATGGTGGTGTGAGCAGACAGAAAAGGCAAGAATGGAATGCAGGAAGTCAAAAAGAGCCTGGCAACGGACAAAACGATGGGGGCTGCTGGGGATGTAGCTAACCTAGGGATGACCTACAAAGAGAAAAGAAAGAGTCTAAGAAAAGAAATTGCTATTGCAAAAGAGAATGCATGGAATGATCTATGTGACACGCTAGAAGATCACCCTTTCGGAATGGCTTACAAAATTGTAACAAAGAGATTACTACAAAATAGTATAACAGAGATAGTGATACAGGGGAGAGCAGAGAGTATCATAGCAGGCCTCTTCCCTCGGGAGGAGAAACAAAAACAGCGGAAAACAAACACGAGCGACGGAGAAAAGGAGAAAAATCTATGCGAGGAGAGGGCGAGAAGAGCAGGATCCAGAGCGACGGAACTACAGGATGAAACACGAGAGGAAAGAGGGAAGGAACAGGACGATCCGGACGAGGACTTCACAGCAGATGAGTTAATAAGAGCGTCAAAGAAGCTAAGGAAAGAAACATCCCCGGGACCCGACGGGGTGCCGCCTGAGATGATTAGGATCTTCTCGAGCACATGCCCCGCCGAGATCGCGAGGGTAATGAACAAAGTGAGGAGGTCGGGCATCTTCCCAACCATATTGGAAGGTGGCAAGAGTTGTCCTGATCCCCATAGAGGACACACCTGCAAAGCTGCCTAGTAGCTACAGGCCGATCTGTTTACTGGACACATGGGGTAAAATACTGCAACATCTACTGGTAGAAAGAATTAAGAGATCAACGGGATACACAAACAGGTCAATAGAACAGTACGCCTATACGAAAGGAATTTCAACAATTGATGCGGTAAGAAGACTAGAAGAGATTGTGACAAGGGAAAGGGAACAGGGAAGGGCAACGGTGGTAGCAACCGCTATCGACATTCGCAATGCCTTCAACTCCGTTCCCTGGCCAAGGATAGAAGAAGCAATGGAAAGGATGCAAATAGGAAAGAACACAAATGAAATGGTGTCGAGCTACCTGAGCGATAGATCACTTGAGTACTGGACACCTGCGGGAAGAGAAGTGACATACGATATGGAAAGGGGAGTTCCACAGGGTTCGGTTCTGGGACCGATCCTGTGGAATGCTTTTTACGACGGACTACTAAGAGAAGAGCTACCGAAGGAGGTGTACGCGATAGCCTATGCGAATGACACCCTGATCGTAGCATCGAGAAGATCAGGGGAGGAAGCTAGAATGAAGACGGAAGAGGGATTAAAAATCACAGGTGGATGGATAAAAGAAAAAGGACTACAACTCGTGATAGAGAAAACGGAGGCTATAATGATAACGAATATGAGAGCGGAACCTTACCCAGTAATCGAGATGAGAGGACATCAGATAAAGGTGGGATATACCCTCAAATACCTTGGGGTGGTATTGGATAGAAAAATGCGATTCCACAAACATCTAGAACACTTAGAAAAGAAATGCCTCAGACAAGCAAGCACACTGGAAAGAATAATGCTGAACGTGAAAGGACCTGGAACAAAACAGAGAAAATTATTAGTAAATACGGTTAGATCAACAGCGCTCTATGCAGCCCCGACATGGGCAAGGGCACTGGAACACAGAAGACACAAGGATACGTTGAATAAGATAGATAGACAATGAAACCTGAGGATAATAGCAGGATATAGGACGATATCAGGTGAGGGGGCAGCCATCATAGCTGCCATGAGGCCACTCACAATAAAGACACAGCTGAAGGCTGAAAGGTATATAACGACGAAAAAGGGTACTAAAGATAGAAAAGAAAAAGCGAACATTCGAAAAGAAATGGAAAAAGAGGCTATGGAGAGCTCGCAAAGATCCTGGGACGAGACGAGCAAAGGAAGATGGACATACAAGATGATAAGAAACGTAAGCGAATGGATGACACAAGAGGAATGGAAAACCACAGATTATTGGACAACACAGGCCCTCACAGGCCACGGTGTATTTAGTGAATATCTAAACGAGATCAAGAAGATTACGAAAGATGAAGGTCAGGTCTGCAGACAGGGACAGGTGGAAGACGCAGTGCACGTACTGATGCTATGCACTGAAGAGAAAGACTTGAGGGTGAAACAGGGGCTCCCCGAAGTCTTGGATGAGAGGACCCTGAGGAAATATAAAACGACAGACGAGTAGGGAAAATTGCAAGTTTTCGTACAATTGGCAGGATAAACAAAAGGTAAGAGAATTGTTATGGAGAAGGAGAGAGAAAACGAGGGGAGAGATGGACCAAGACCTGGCAAGGTCCGCAGAAAAAAATAGAGAGCAACACAAGAAGACAATGATGCAACATAAAGGCATCATACGAAGAGAGGGGTGATACCACAAAGGAAAGGAAGCCAAAAACTGTAGATGGCACGGCCACGGATATCGGCAGGAGCGCAAAGATCAAGCGACTCGGTAGAGTCTCGCGCCTAGTTATATATGGAAAAAAAAAAATTTCGCACTCGCCGCGCGAAACTCTGACAGAGTCTCTATACCCGAACGGCAACTGAGTGACCGTTAAGGAAATTTATGATCGTTAATTTCTTCCGTCTCGCTATGAATACGGAATTGTAATATGTATTGCAGGATGTGGCAAAGGAGAGCTTTAATTTAAGCCCTATTGCAATCAAATCGGTGGACGTAGAGCTGAGATATTATTATTCGAAGGTTTCGATGCAAGTAATTTATACGTATCTTCGACGAGATTGCATTTTCGTCGTCTCCGTCAGTCGGTGACGTCACTCACTGTGGCAAGAAACCTATGGGTATAAAGAGTATAGAGTGGTTTTCGCTAGGTAGAGAGAAGAGACCTACCAAGTATGGACGTAGCCAGATGGCGCTTTGGTTAGCTCTTTATTTTAACCAACTACAGTACGGTATCATACCAATCATCTGGGGTATGATTTATTATGTCAATGTATTTTTGGTCGTAATTGTGCGTATAATTCAGAACAAGATCATTTGAGGTACGGTAAGATATTTTTTTTTATGAGATAACTGTAAGTGTTTGACAAAACAGGGTTGAATTAAATGATTACTACAGTCTTTAGATATACCGTGAGTATTCGTTATGCGGGTCAGTTGGATCGGTCCGATCCCGAATTTGGCGTTTACGGCACTGCCGTTCCGCCGTTCTTTGTTTACGCTGGTTGTCTTCTGCTTTGACAGGTAGGCAAAGCGCGCGGAGTACGATATTATGGTTAGATTGCGGTTAGGATTTTCTGTATGAAAAAATTGTTCCGATAATTTGTCCATTATTATTCGGCAAATAAATAATATTTTTGAAACGATTCAATGCAAATCAGAAGCAACTAAAGTAGCTAAGTCACGAGAATATTTATTAGCGAATCCTGTGAAAGAGTGTAGAGAAGGAGAAATTGTACCAGGCAATAGAGACAGTTACAGTCATTACATTAACAGAGAGTGCATTACATTCAGATTGCAAATTAATGTATTTAGCCAAAAACGGAAACAACTTTCAAGATTATTTACGCACGTGTAATGAATTTATTACTATTACATTTCGATGGAAATTATTAATAATCAGTGTTACTGATAACTGATGAACAAATAAAAAATTGTACTTACGTAATTATTCAAATTCTACAAAAAGTAGTGATATGCCCATAAAAAGCACCTCTGGTGCAGAAACCTTTCGCCTAGTTATATAAATGTGATAGTCACCCACAAAAAATACATTCTGATGCCAAGAAAACATTATACAATTATTATTTTATACAAAAATTCCTTCCTCGTAAAGGAAAAAGATTCGAAATCAGATGCTATTGCCTAGTACCGATATCACTTTTTTTTCGAATTGACAATTGGGCTTTTCATAACACGGTATTGACAGCCTTCCTGTCCTGCCACGTGGTACCATAGATATAACGGTAGAGGACTGACGCCTCCATTGGTTCGCCCAAATAACATTTTTTTAAAATAATTTAAGAAAAAAATAAACATTTGGTGGTAGTGGTACTAGGCGGGCCAATATTTCGTATCACTATATTAGGAATCTTGACATGGTTCGACCGCCGTAACATTGTACTTATCTAGGAAAGGCCCGCCTAGTACCACTACCACCAAATTTGTTTTTTTTAAATTATTTTTGAAAAATGTTAATTGGGTGAACCAATGGAGGCGTCAGTCCTCTATCGTTATATATATGGTACTACGTGGCAGGACAGGAAGGCTGTCAATACCGTGTTATGAAAAACCCGATTGTCAATTCGAAAAAAGACAACGTGATATCGGTACTGGGCAATAGCATCTGATTTCGAATCTTTTTTTTTACGAGAAAAGAATTTTTGTATAAAATAATAAGTGTATAATGTTTTCTTGGCATAAGAATGTATTGTTTGTGGGTGACTATCACATTTAGATAACTAGGCAAAAGGTTTTTGCACCAGGGGTGCTTTTTATGGGTGAAGAGCTTCTACGAAGCCAAACGGAACGGCCAAGAAAAGCCGCATACGCAGAGCCAGCCGTTCACGTAAAGGAGGTGAGGGTTTCAGTGGGTAGTACCACAGTGAGTCCGACATACCCAGAAGACAAGACCCTGGTATGGTGCGTAAATGCATTCCGCCACCTCCGAAGGAAAAGAAAAGGAAGAAAAAAAGGGGCTGGGTTATGTTGGGTTCTTGGAAGGGGCCCGGAAGGGGATGAGAGTCTGGGGTCTTCCTAGTGATAGAATAACTGCTCAGAGTCCCATCCCTGACCATCGCTGTGGGCACCGGGCGCGTCCCCAGGTGGCGGATAGGGGAATGCCCTTATGACAGGGTAGCAGCAAAATAAGACGGAGGTGGCCGCAATGCCCACCTTCGTACGAATAAGCTGTCGCGGACCATAGCTAAGTGAAGAAAAACCTGAAATAAACCCCGGAGAGGCCTCCCGCCGGTATATGAAAATGGGAGCTAGTGAAGGAAAACCTGGAATGAACCCTCAATCCAAGGCGTGAGATACCGTACCAAGGGATGAATGGCACCTGAGTGAAGGTGTCGCGAACGGTTCCCTCGGAGTACCTGGCGCAACTCCGTTGTAATTCCAGTTGCCTTACCCCCGCATCCAGGCTCTGCGTGGGGCGGACGATCGATTCCTAGGCTATCGTGGGATTAGACATGAATAAATTTGAAACATTTACACAAACAAAGGATGGACACACGGTCGACCACGGTAGGCAGAAACAGAGAACGGATGACAGGAAAGTTCAGGAAGGGAGGGAGGGAGCGAGCGGAAAGCCGTGCCCGGCCTTCCGTAAGAGGGAGCCGGCACCGCTGACGCTCAGTTCGGACGATGCGTCCGACGCCGAGCATCGAGGGCCATGGTTACGCGTAGTGCCAGCAAGAAGGCTCTTGCTGGCACTAGCGACGCGGCTGGCCCTTCGCGCTTCCGTTCGGCCGGATCTCGGCCGGCGAAGGAGAGGCCCATGGCAAAGGCCCTAAAGGCCGCTCAACGGCTGGCGGAAGAGTCGCGCGAGATGCGCGACTTGGCCCTCGGCGTCGCTGTGCTGAACGACACCGAGTTCGCGAAGGAAATCTGCTTCACGATTCGGGACAGCGTCCTGGCTAGCGTCGCCGCGGTGGAGACGGTTGCCGCCAAGTCCAGCAACCTCAGAAGCGGCTTTGTGCGGGGGCTGAAGGAGGCTGCTGATAACATCCGGCAGCTGACTTTGATCCTCACCGCACGAACGAGTGCGGAGGACGTGTATCAGCTCGCGGAGCAGAATCGCGTCCTCAGAGACAGGCTTTCCGAACAGGGCCGCAAAATTCGCGACCTGCGGACGGAGGTGTCTCTGCTGGAGAAAGGCCAGCCACGCCCGAAGACAGACCCACCGAGGGCGCCCCCCAGAGCGCCGGCGCCTCCCAAAGTGCCGGCGCCTCCCACGGCGTCGGCGCCGCCCGCTGAACCGGAGGCGCTAGCGGACGCCATCATGGCCAGGGTGGAGGCTGTGATGGCGAGGCGGTTCGCCGCTCTGGAGGCCCGGCTGCTGCCGCAGCCGAGGGTCAGGCCTCCCCCGCACGTTCTTGGCCAGAACATCATGGCCGGGAAAAATGTGCGGGTGGAGGTCCCAGAGCGGCCGCCGCCTGGGCCGGGAACCCAGCGGAGTCTGCAGGCCCCCCGTCACGACTTGCCTGTAGGCTCGCGCGACCCGGCGCCCCCCGCCTTGAGCGGCGAAACGTGGGCTACGGTGGTGGGCCGCAAGGCTTGCCGCCAAGAGGCCGCGCAAAGACCGGCGGCGAAGCCGCCCGCCCAGGCAGCGAAGGCGGCCCAGCTTGAGGGGCGGGCCAAGGAGAGGAAGGCGAAGGCGCGCGCCCCCACCTCCTTCCTCCGCCCATCGAGCACGGCGGCGGTAGCAATCAAGCTGCTGCCGCCTGCTAAGGACAGGGGCGTCACGTACGCCTCTGTCTTAGCAGAGGCTGAGAGAAAGGTGGACCTGATGGGGCTGGGGATCGACGGCGTCGTCCTGCGCCAGGTGGCAACGAGGGCCAAGATCCTTGAGGTCGGGGGCACCGGAAAGGAGGCCCTGGCTGACAAGCTCGCAGACGAGCTGCAAGCCGCGCTCGGCCAGGACCTGGTGAACATCAGCCGGCCTGCTTAGCGGGCCGAGCTGATGCTCACCCAGCTCGATGAGACCGTATCGGCCGTGGAGGTGGCCGAGATGGTCTCGAAAGTGGGTGAGTGCTCTCTGGACCAGGTGCGGTCTAAAGCCCCCAAAATTGGATGGCCCAGGGGACAATCGTTCGCCTAGGTCGGCTGTCTCGCGATAGCGACTAGAAAGCTGCTGGCTGCGGGGCGGTCGTTTCGGATCGGCTGGTCCGTGGTGAAGGCCAAGTTGCTGCCGCCCAGGGCTCAGGCGTGCTTCTAATGCCTGGGCTCTAGGCACGTGGCGGCCTCCTGCGGCGGAGCCGGCAGAGGTGGCCTCTGTTTTTGCTGCAGCGAGCCTGGCCACAAGGCGCAGGACTGCGATGCCCCTTCTGACCGCTGCGCGATATGCGCGGCGGCCGGTCGGGGCGATGCCCACAAACTGGGCCGCTGCCCCAGCGCCGCGCCCCCGAAGGAGAAGAAGAAAAATAAAAAGAAGAAAAAGAAGGCCGCCCGCACGGCCCCGATGGCCAGGGCCGGCGACGGAAGGGCGGGCGCCGCGACGACGGCACCCGACCCCCCGACCGGGGGCATGGAGGTCGTCGAGCATCCAGAATGATGCTTCAAGTCCGCCAGGCCAATATCAACCACTCCGCCAGAGCCCAGGACCTTCCTCTACAGGCGATGGCGGAGTGGTCGATAGGAGTGGCAGTGGTGGCCGAGTCGTACTTCGTTCAGCCCACGAGCAAGTGGGTGGGGGACGAGGACGGCTCGGTCATGCTGATCGTCGGCGCTTCTGCGGGGACCGCCCCATTGCTGGGAGTCACTAGGCGTAAAGGCTATGTCGGAGCCATGGTGGGCGGCCTGTTCGTGGTGGGCGTCTACTTCTCATCAAACAGGCCGCTCGCCGCGTTTGAGGACTTCCTCGAAGGGTTGACTGACATACTGCGGCGGGGTCGTCCGGGGAACATCATGCTCCTCGGCGACCTCAACGCAAAGTCGACCCTTTGGGGAGGTTCTGCGACATGTGCGCGGGGACGGGTCCTGGAGGACTGGATGACGGACTGTGGCCTGACGCTTTTTATTCGGAAACGCAAGTACTTGCGTCAGGCCGCAGGGCGAGTCCATAGTGGTCCTGCTGGGGCATGGCTGCTTCGCGGGTACCTGTGGAAGGTAATGAGCAGGAAGCCCTTTGCCAGGTGCCATCACTATCCTTGTGACAGTGATACGGCGCACTACACGTTGACGGAGTGCTCTTTCTGGGCAGATGCGAGGCGCGACCTTGCGGCTGTCGTAGGCGAGGACCTCTCGCTGTCGGCGGTGCTGAGGCGTATCGTCGACAGGGAGGAGGCCTGGAGGGCGCTCGTGACCTTTTCGGAGAAGTGCATGAGCGCCAAGGAGGCTTCGGAGGGCGGGCCGCGGTCGGAGAGCGGGCGGCGGAGGCCGCCGCAGGGCGTTTGCCGACGCCAGGTGGCCTCCGTAGCCCGGCCTACCAGGAGATCAGGGGGAGCTGATCGCCTGGTCAAAAATGGGCGGCGCGAACAGGGGGAGGGCTGATCCAGCCCTCTCCTTGCCACCGGTCTGGGGCTGAGCGTGCGCGCGCGCTCGGCTACGAGAAGAGCTTTGGGCCCACCACCGTCCCCATCTGGAAGAATGCGAAACCGAACACAGGGGGACGGTGGTGTGAGTGGGAGTGGAGCATTAGTCAGTAAGAGTCTGGCATGCGGCGAGTTGTCTTTCTACAATTTGCCGTTCCCATGCAGGATTTCTCTACTTGAAAAGAATAAAAAAAAAAAAAAAAAGGTCCGGGTTGGGTTTCCGGCCCGGAAGGAGATGGAAGTCTGGGGCCTTCCTGGTGATAGGATTGCTGCCCAGAGTCCCATCCCCGCCCATCGCTGTTGGCACTGGGCGCGTCTTCGGGTGGCGGATAGGGGAATGCCCTGGTGACAGGGTAGCAGCGAAATAAGACGGAGGTGGCCGCAATGCCCTCCTTCGTACGGATAAACTGTCGCGGACCATATCTAAGGGAAGGAAAACCTGAAATAAACCCCGGAGAGGCTTCCTGCCGGTAAAAATGGGAGCTAGAGAAGGAAAACCTGAAATAAACCCTCGATCCAAGGCGTGAGATACCGTACCGAGGGATAAATGGCACCCGGGTGAAGGTGTCGCGAACGGTTCCTTCGGAGTACCTGGCACAACTCCGTTGTAATTTCAGTCGCCCTTTACCCGCATCCAGGCTCTGCGTGGGGCGGACGTTCCGATTCCTAGGTACTCGTGGGATCAGACATGAATGAACATAAAACGTTCACACAAACCAAGGATGGACATACGGTAGACGACGGTAGGCAAAAACAGAAGAAACAAGACAGGAAAGCTCAGGAACGCGGGATGTGGCCAGACGACCACTGCCCGTACCTCGACGACGATGGACGCGACGTCCTGCACGACGCATCGACGGGCGAAGATCGCCAACTGACTACCTCTCTGGTCACCTGGGAGGACGTTCGCCAGTTGGGACCGGACGACCCGTTCGCCAGAAGGGGCTCGGTGATCCGGTCTTCCACCCTGACGACGGCGCGGAACGACGACGCTGTCGCTGCTCCGAGAGCAACTGTGGACAAGGCCGAGCTCACAGAACTCCCCTCTACATCATTTTTGACGGCGAGGAGGCAGTTGAGTGACTACCATGGAGCGCGTAGCACTTCGCTTCGGTTCGAGGGACTGGGTGCGGACGTCGAGTCTGAGACCAGCGAGGTGGACCTGGTGGAGCTTGACTCCAGTAAGGAGCTACTGGACTCTGGCAAGAGGGCCCGCTCCATGCAGTAGTCCAACGCGGCGGCTCCCAAAAAGGGGAAGAGGGTGGAACAATATGAGGAAGGATACCAAGCTGCCGTCAGTATGCTGAGCGACGCGCGCCAGAGGGAACTGGAGGAGAGGCGCGAGGCCCGGAGAATCGCGACACTGGCGCAAAGGGTAGCCAGCCCGTCCCAGATGGAACCTTGCGACCCCCTTCGGAGGATCGCGTCCAAAAAATTCAGGAGGTGGCCGCCAAGTCTAAGAACTTAAAGGGGACCTATGTCAAGGCCCTGAAGACGGCGGCCATGGAAATCGCCGAATTAATCGGAACGGTGAGCTCCAGAACCACCACCGAAGAGATCGTGCAGCTCAGGGCCGACAACGGTAAGCTGCATGACAAGCTTGCCGCCCTGAGGCGGGAAGTGGAGGTGTCAAGGGCGGGCATGGCCGCACCCAGGCCTTTGGCCCCGACACTCTTGCCGCCGGAATGCGGAACCCTTCAGGCCGCGGCCGCCTCAATAATGGCGGATATGCGAAAGATGATGGAGGAGAAGTTCCGCGGCCTGGAGGCTGCCTTGCATCCCGGCCACCTCTGGAGATACCACCGGCGGGCCCGTAAACCGGCTCCACCGCCCCGAGTGATGCATGTACCACATCGGCCAGGCTACCCGCTCCCTCAGGAGCCGACGCATCCGCCCCGCCAACGTCATCCGCGGTCCCCCCGCCGCCCGCAGAGGAAGGATGGGCGGAGGTGGTGAGAAGGGGAGGAGCACGGAGCGGACGGCTGGCCACCTAACAAGTGCCCCACCAGCAGCAGCAGCAACAGCAGCAGCAACCGCGACCGGGACCCTCGACGACGAACCGGCTCCGGCCCCCGAGATCGGCTGCCGTTATCCTGACCCTCCAGCCGGAGGCCGTCAGGCGCGGGATCACGTACCAGAGGGTCCTGGAGGAGGCGAAGAAGAAGGTGAACTTGGCCACCCTTGGGATCCGGGACCTTCGGTACGGAGTGGCCGCCACCAGAGCGCGGAAGCTGGTCATGTCCGAGGTCAGGGTGGGCCCAATCCAGTGAACGGAGGGAACAACGGGAGCCGCGAGAGCCAGCTGTCCAGTGGCTTCTGCGAAGCGGATCGACGAGGGACGACGCCTACTCGTGAGATGGGTCTCCGCTGGGGTCAGGATCCTGAAAACGAGGCCGACCAGGTGCTTCAGGTGTCGGATAATCGGCCACGTAGCCGCGACGTGCACTGCCGCGGTAGACCGCAGCAACAACTGCCACAGATGCGGCGAGGCGGGGAATAAGTCGGCCACCTGTAGGGCCGAGCCGCGCTGCGGCCTGTGCGGCGAGGCAGGCCGGCCGGCGAACCACCAGCTCGGGGGCGCGGCCTCCTACCTAGCGGCTCCAAGCCAGAATGGCGAGCGACGACGAGGGCCCCCCCGAAGGCCCGTGAACACAGCACCTGGTGATGGCCTCGTCAACGGAAGGAATCCTCCAGGTGGTACAGGCTAACCTGAACCGGGCCGCCCGTGCGCAGGACCTGCTGACCAAGTCAATGAGGCAGTGGGCTGCGCAGGTGGCGGTGGTCACGGAGTCTTACTCCTGTGGCCCCGGCGGGGACAGGGTTGGCGACCTCGACGGCCTCGTGTATATACACGCCCACGTCGGAGCGGGGTCGCCGATGGTCACCGGATCTAGCCGAGAAAGGGGCTGAGTGGCCATGAAATTTAATGGGATGGTGATCGTGGGGGCACACTTCGCGAACAGGCCCGTCGCAGAGTTTGAGATGTTCCTGGAGGAGCTGCGGGCTGTGGTGTGACGGAGCCACCCCCTCCCCGTCGTGGTTGCGGGGAACCTCAATGACAAGGCCGCGGCGTGGGGTTCCCCCGTCACCGACGTGCGGGCCCAGCTCCTCCACGAGTGGGCCCTGGCCGTAGGACTGACGGTGGCCAACTGGGGCAACACCTGTGGGTGCGTGAGGCGCAACGGTGCCTCCATCGTCGACGTGACGTTCGTGAGCCTGTGCCTCGCGCACCGCATGCGGGATTGGAGGGTGCTGAGGGATGTCGAAACCCTGTCCGATCATCGCTACATTAGGTTCGGCATCTCCGGCACCCCCGGAGATGCCGGCAACGACGTCCCCGCCCGGTTGGCCCGCGGCCGGAGCCCAGGCGACGGGCCTAGATGGCAGCTGCGGAAACTGAACATCAAGGCCCTAAAGGAGGCGTCGACTGTGCAGTCGTGGTCCCTCTTGAGCGGCGACAACGAGGAGGAGAAGGATGTCCCGACACAGGCCTCCAGGCTCGGAAGGGCCGCGGCGAGCGTGTGCGACGCCTCTATGCCGCGAGTAAGAGGGCCAGCCCCGAAGAAGCAAGTGTACTGGTGGTCGGATGCAATCGCACAATTACGCTCGGATTGCGTGCGGGCACGACGCCAGTACTCCGGCTGCAAACAAAAATCGCAGCGGGATTCGGCCCTTCAAGAAGAATTATACGATGTGTATAAAGAAGCGAAGGAGGCGCTGAAACTTGCCATCGCGAGGGCAAAGGATCGTGCGAGGCAAGGGATGCTGCGTTCCCTGGACAACGATCCCTGGGGCACGCCATACCGCATGGTGAAGGCCGAAATCAGACCCTGGGCCCCCCCTCTCACGGAGACACTCGCTCCGCAGCTGCTGGAGTCGGTCATCGCGGGGATATTCCCGCCCCGGAAAGAGGACTTCGCACCCCCGGCGATGCCCGGCAGGGGAGAAGAACGAGAAATGGACGACGATCCGCCGGCGCCACCCGTGACTGACGGCGAATTGGAGGCAGCAGTGGCCAGGACGAAGGGAAACGCCACACCTGGGCCCGACGGCACCCCGGGTAGAGTCTGGGCGCTGATCGCTGGGGATCTGAAGATACCCCTGCAGCGCCTTTTCACAGCCTGCCTGAGAAGCGCGAACATCCCGACAGCATGGAAGACGGGCAGGCTGGTGCTGCTGCGAAAGCCGGGGCGCCCCGCCGAATCACCATCGGCATACCGCCCTCTCGTGATTCTGGACGAAGTTGTCAAACTGTACGAGAGGGTGGTGGCGCGACGCCTGCACGACCATCTACGGCGCGGAGAACTAGATCTGTCCCCCCGCCAGCACGGCTTTCGCAAGGGCCGGTCCACGATCAGCGCCATTACGGACCTGGAACACCGAAACCGCGAGGCCGTCTCCCAGGGAGAGGTGATTATGGCTGAATCGCTAGATATAGCAAACGCCTTCGACTCCCTCCCCTGGGAGACCATCAAGGAGGCCATCGACTACTTTGGGGTGTTAAGGTATCTGAGGGAGACCATCTCCTCATACCTGTCGAACAGGTTTGTAGGGTTTGAGACGGCGGGAGGGGGGACGCGACGCAGGGTGGAACGCGGCGTCCACCAAGGATCCGTCCTGGGGCCACTGCTGTGGAACGTGGCATACGACTGGGTCTTGCGGGGCCGCCTTTTGAACAATATGGGGATCTTATGCTACGCTGACGACACCTTGGTCATGGCCAGGGGCAGAAATTATCGGAAGGCCGCGGCCCTTGGAGAAGCGGGGGCCGCGATGACCGTGGAGCGTGTGAGGGGCCTCGGCCTAGAAGTGGACCTGAAGAAGACCGAGGTCGCGTGCTTTCACGGTCCGAGAAGAGGCCCTCCCAGGGGCGCGAAGGGGATCAACATCGGCGAGAGCTCCATCGGCCTAACGAGCGCCATGAAGTATCTTGGCCTGGTGCTCGACGCCCGATGGAGCTTCCGGGAGCACTTCGAACAGCTCCAGCCCCGGCTCCTGGCCGCTGCGGGGGCGCTAGCCAAATTACTGCAGAACACTGGCGGCCCGAGCGCCCCCTGCAGAAGACTGTACCTCGGGGACGAGAGGATCCATATGGCCCTGCGACGCCCCCAGCGCATACTCGCAAGCAGGGTCATCAGGGGGTACCGTACCATCTCCACGGAGGCGGAAATCGGGGCCGTTCGGGCGGCCTTCTTTTTCTTCTTTTTCCCCTTCGGGGGCGGCGCCGGGGCAACGGCCCAGTCTGTGAGCATCGCCCCTACCGGCCGCCGCGCATATCGCGCAGCGGACAGCAGGGGCATCGCGGTCCTGCGCCTTGTGGCCGGGCTCGCTGCAGCAGAAACAGAGGTTACCTCTGTCGGCTCCGCTGCAGAAGGCCGCCACGTGTCCAGAGCCCAGGCATCGAAAGCATGCCTGAGCCCTGGGCGGCAGCAACTTGGCCTTCACCACGGACCAGCCGATTCGAAGCGACCGACTTGCAGCCAGCAGCTCTCTAGCCGCTGTCGCGGGGCAGCCGACCCAGGTGGACGATTGTCCTCTGGGCCCCCCAATTTTGGGGGCTCCGGACCGGACCTGGTCCAGGGGGCACTCACCCACTCTCGAGACCATCTCGGCCACCTCCACGGCCGAAACGGTTTCATCGAGCTGGGTGAGCAACAGCTCGGCGCGCTTGGCAGGCCGGCTGATGCTCACCAGGTCCTGGCCGAACGCGGCTCGCAGCTTGTCTGCGAGCTTGTCGGCCAGGGCCTTCCTGTCGGTGCCCCCGACCTCAAGTATATTGGCCCCCGTTGCCGCCTGTACGTGACGCCCCTGTCCTCAGCAGGCGGCAGCAGCTTGATCGCTACCGCTGCCGTGCTTGGTGGGCGGAGCGAGGAGGTGGGCGCGCGCGCCTTTCCCTTTCTCTTCTTGGCCCGGCTCTCAGGCTGGGCCGCCCTGGCTGCCTGGGCGGGCGGCTTCGCGGCCGGTCTTCGCGCGGCCTCTTGGCAGCGAGCCTTGCGCCCTACCACCGTAGCCCACGTTTCGCCGCTCGGGGAGGGGGGCGCCGGGTCGCACGTGACTCCAGGCAATTCGAGACGGTGGGCCTGCGGGCTCCGCTGGGTCCCCGGCTCAGGCGGCGGCCGTTCTGGGACCTCCACCCGCACATTTTCCCCGGCCATGATGTTCTGGCCGAGGACGTGCAGGGGAGGCCTGACCCTCGGCCGCGGCGGCAGCCGAGCTTCCAGATCGGCGAACCGCCTTGCCATCACAGCCTCCACCCTGGCCATGATGGCGTCCGCCAGCGCCTCCGGTTACAGTGGGTGGCGCCGACGCCTTGGGGGGCGCCCTCGGTGGGTCTGGCTTCGGGCGCGGCTGGCCTTTCTCCAGCAGAGACACCCTTCTCCGCAGGTCGCGAATCTCGCGGCCTTGTTCGGAAAGCTTGTCTCTGAGGACGCGGTTCTGCTCCGCAAGCTGAACCACGTCCTCTGCACCCGTTCGTGCGGTGAGGACCAAAGTCAGCTGCCGGATGTTGTCGGCAGCCTCCTTCAACCCCGCACCAAGCCGCCTACGAGGTTGCCGGATTCGGCGGCAACCGTCTCCACCGCGGTGACGCTGGCCAGGACGCTGTCCCGAATCGTGGAGATTTTCTCCGCGAACTCGGTGCCCCTGGGCCAGCCGCGTCGCTGGTGCCAGCAAGAGCCTTCTGAAACTGGACACATTGATATCAACCCGATCCTCCACACCCGCGCTCATTTGTCGTGCTCACGCAAGAGCGTTGACCATCTCTAGTATTTAACAAGTAGCAATTCAGTCACGATGCACAGTGTACAAATCGGCCTTTCTTTCCGAAATCGTAGAGCTGTTGACGTCGTGCACACGTGAAGATGAAATAAACGGGATTTCTAAGGGAAATGGATTGTGCATGGAGGAAAAATAGCTTGGTTAACCATAGATGATATTTTGACACTGGAATTTTTCTTGAAAATATCAACTTTTCAG
Source organism: Arge pagana (assembly GCA_963969455.1). Classification (NCBI taxonomy): domain Eukaryota; kingdom Metazoa; phylum Arthropoda; class Insecta; order Hymenoptera; family Argidae; genus Arge; species Arge pagana. Next base: position 12,368,441 of record OZ018312.1, on the reverse strand, counting down.
TGGAATTATGTTTGTCTATTTTTTCAACCATGTTAGGTTAGGGCAGTACATTTTTTGATTGAATATACCTCACACACTCCAAAAGAGAACATCAGAACCATGGTCCAAAATATCTGAACACCCTTCATTGTTGGAAAAAAGGAAGCCGAAACCAAGACTTGTAATAACACAGGATTAAAATACGAACCACAGAAATTCCTTTGATAATACCACGTTCTATATATGTTCTTTGGTGTGCCGATCTCGAATGTCAGGATTGCTTGACTCGTACATGTCAGGTTCAAGAACATTTGGCGGTTGAATGTTTAATTTGTGCGGAAAATTAATTTTTGATTTCACTTTTTGAAAGAGCGCCGAATTTTCCAATCGAGCAAGCGACGGTCGCACATCGCGTTTAAAGCAATTTATATCTCATAATTGTGCAAATTGATGAGAAATGAATGATAATTTCGATCGATTGTTTGGTTGAAAAAAAGGGATCCTCGCATAACTTTCAATCATATAGGGGCGAGTCGGGCAGAGACCGGCAAGCGCGTCACTCCGACACCCCCAATTTTTAATAAAATAATGATTATTTCACAGCTCATTTCAATGAAGTCGTGAAATAAATTGTTTGGGTTTTTCCCTCCTTCGTCCTCGTGTGCGAAAAAAAATTTTGTAAATTAATAACATCAATTTGAAATTCCGAGCAGAAAAAAAGGTTTTCTCCATTTTTGACGGTAACCTTTTATGCATAAAATTATTTCGAATCAGGTTCAAACGCAGCTCGTCTGAAAGCTTATCTTTCAAACTTCAAGGGGTGTATTGATTTTTTGCAATTGAACGTTTTAGAAATATACACAATTTATTTTAAAAAACACATAAAATGGGGCGCGCCCGGCAGTAAGGGTGTATGGCAACCGGCACACGTAACGACAAGCAGCCGACGCCGTTTGACGGTGTCAATTTTTAGCGCGGAGATCACGTAACCGTTTCTGTGTGCTTCGCTTGTCGATTTCTTTAAAGTTATACTTGAACAACTGATGAATTTTTTACCGAATGCTTTTGATTTTTGACGGAATAACTTGATCACTGCTATTCCTCACTTCTCTGTAGAGTATTTTAGTTACAGAGTTTTCAGTTAAAATTAGGGTACCGGTACCGTCCCACTCTCCCCTGCTTCACTAGCCTCAAATTTTTGATGTATTTCTATTAAAACGCCATGTGAAGGCAATTGCGGGCATGGCATTCGGGGTGAGTATGGATGGAAAATACCTCTGATGCAACCGAAAATAAAATCAAGAAGCCAAGGAACCAGGATCGCCAAAAAGATTTAAGCAATTTGTTCGAAACGGTAAAGGAAATGGACTATTTTCTGATTTCCTGCCACGAAAAGTATTGCGACGAATCCATCGAAGACTGAGTGATGTGTGCAAAATGCGGTGATCGGGCAAACGAACATTTTTCAGGTGGAACACACAAGAATTTGTTGCTGATCTATTTCGTGAAATTTCAATTCTTAATTCGATACATTATTCACAAAATTTCGATAATTAATAAACCTTGGACTGATTAGTTAAAGGAATACAAGCGTTATACTCAATTTTCCTCCAACGTTTGCAATTCCCCCATCTTCCGCTATAAAGCGTAGTTCTGTACCTGCCTTGAAACATTTATCGGTGATCTTTCGTTTTTCCTTTTCTTTCCAAATCGCGTCTTGGTTCGTTCCTCGCTGCTTTTTTCTGCACGACGGATCATAAAACTCTCGCGGGGAAAAACTGTGTCGCGGGTGGCCCTTCGATATCGTGAACTTTCGAATGGAGCATCAATAAAAAGAAGGAACTTTCACGTAATTTATGGCCATGTACTTTGCGGGAGAGAGAAAATAGTAAATCGCTTCTCGGTCGCTCACACCTACGCTCACTCATTGATTTTCTCCGATCCTGAATATGATGGTAGATAATATTTTGGCAGGTAAAAACCTTCCGACAGCGTAGACCTTTCGTATCACGAGAGACTGCTCCCTGGATTGGCTGGCACTAACGATAAGTAGCGATTATCGATCGAATCTGATTCCTAATCGCGCCTCGCTTGAAGCTCGCGTGTGGCTTCCGTCAAGCTGTCCGCTCGCATCTGGGTAACCCTTGTCGGTGGCGCACAACGCCCCGGACAAACGCCGGAAAGATTCGTTCACCCGAAGTGAGCTGGTTCGGATCAAGCGGTAAATATCGAGAAAAACACTTCGTAAATCGACGTGGAATCAAGAGTGTCCATTGTCATTCTGCCGTGGTTGAGAGATCACGGTGGGTGCATTCGAAATTAGCAAGAAACTTTGAACGCCGATTCCGCGTCCGCGCGATATCTCGATTTGAAGCTGCGATTACCGTTCTCCGTCCACCGATGAAATCCGATTCGGTAATCGGACACTCGAGAGGAAATAAACGGAGGATCGAGATGGAATATCGCGTAATAATTCGCGGTACGCTTGCATAGTTTGAGGAGATAAGCTTCAGCCGGGTTAGCTCATTGTTACAATAATCTCGATGATAGATCGTACGAATGTATTGGAAATAAAAACACGAAAGCTTTCGTGAGACACCCGGTTGGAACGAAGTTTCGTTCGCTATATATTATGTATTAAATGACAGGCAGAATGAAAAATAAATTGACGACGCTTGAGAGCAATTACTTTAATGAAAAACGAAAGCGAAAAAAACAATAACGAGAGTTTGAAAATAGTGTAAAGAGGTATATGACGCGTACGGCTTGCTGAACGCATAGGTATATACGAATACAGTTGACGTGCACGACTCACGACTATACTCGACTAGAAATTGACGTTCCGTTTTTGTACAGTTCATTGTTGGGTCAACCCAATTCCTTGTTGGGTCCTTATCAGGCTTCTCCATCAGGTTCTTATAGGGTGTGTAACGATCTTCGAGGGTTTTCATCGGGTTCTGTCCGGGTTTGCCTTTGGTAAGCCCAATTTTTTGTTGGGTTCTTATCAGGCTACCCTAACCGGTCCTACCATTACCCAACTGAAATCACTAGCGTTGCGTCGATTCGTGTTAAGCATTTTTGAGAACGTTATAATAATTGCAAAATCGAGAATGAGTTGATAGTGGCGGATGGCTGGGGTTCGCAGAGCCCATCTTTTAATATTTTCGAGCGTAGTCGAATCCTCCATTTTCACTCGCTGCTCCTTCATCGTTATCATTTTCATGATTCTCAACATTATGATCGTCGAAATAGCTATCTTCATCACTGTTTTCCACTACTTCGCGATTAAATTCCTCTCTTGGCGGTTCTTCGGTTCGTTCACTGTCCCTGAGCCTAACCTCAAAATCATTGTTACCGTGCCTAGCCCCAAAATCTTGCGGTCTTTCATCATACGACTGTTCTTCAGTCCGCCAATTAGACGTTTCATTGCTAAGCCATTGTTTTTTACCGATAAACTGCGAAGGGAACGATGTTTTCTTGGTCGTAATCGAGTTGAGCCTTCGCTTTGCCTGGCTCTCAACATTTTATG
>OZ018312.1:12315290-12364733 GCA_963969455.1 Arge pagana | reverse complement strand
CCGAATATCGGTCTCCTCTTCATCCTCTTCCCTGCACTCGTCCTGCTCTTCCTCTCTCATGTTCTCCGTACTGGTCCCACATTATAGATTGTTTGACCGCGACTTTACCCAGCTTTTGCACCCATATTTCAAGGGGTCATACAACTAAATGAAATTAGCTCAACCCACTATCAACTCATATCGCGGTACGTGCATGTATGTTACTACAATCATGAGGTCATTCTTATTCAAACTAGAGGATACCGAAGGTGGAAAGAACATGAGAGACAACGTCGCACCCTCACATCTGGAGTTCCGCAACCAAGAGATTTCAACCACGTCCAGCCCTGAGAAGATTTCTCTTTTTCACCAATAACCGCAATCGCACCAGATAAATACAGCGAAAAAACGAGACTACGGATCATTTGTCGAAAACTATTAGACCAGTGAATCTTGTGACAGTGCAATAGAAGTCAGAAAAGTCTTGCAAAGAAGACAAAGTCTCGCTGAGAGAAGAATTCAATTCAAGAAAATAAGTGACAGGTACCAAGACCACTTGGACGAATTTCCAATGTAAGTTAGTGATCCGAGTATAGACTAACCAATTTCGCCAATAATACAGAGTAATTCAGGAACTATGAACGTTGTTTCACCATCTATGAGTGACATGGACTATATGTCAAGGCTGGTACCACTCGATTTAAGTGCTATCAACTATTCACATCATTCAACGATACCAGGAAGTGATGTGCGGTCCATCATTTATAAAATCCGGATTTAGTTTTAAGAGAGTGAAATGCTATGACCATGGAAAAGGGTACGTAAGTCAAAATTTCGAGCAAACGCAAAGAATGTAAATGCACGTTTGACGATCGCTGTCTCAAGAAACCTAAGTCTGGATGTGATGTTAAATTTTCAATAACAAAAGCTGATACACGAGGCATACCGCACAAAGAAAAAAGATAATTAAAAGGTCCCTTACAAGCAGAGATAGCAAAAGAATTGGTTCTTAAGAAAGCGGAAGCTTGGCGCTGCGATGCAACGAAAACGATGAAATATGGTGACGATGTTCCTGCTCACTTGGATACAAATTCCGTTCTGCGAAAAGTTCGAAAAGATGGGAAAAATAAAGAACTGGGTGTGTTCAACGGACATCGTCCCATTATATCTTTACAAAATTTAAAGTATGACATTGAATTTGCAGACACTATACGAGAAATTGGATTAAATAAGTTTTACTGCATGTACTGGTCTAACATGCAACTAGACTCATACAAAGACGCTATAAAAAACGGAAAACCACTCACAATTGATGCTACTGGTTCGTTAGCGCGGCGCTTATATTGGCCGAGTGGTTCGTCCGATGCAATTTTCTTGTAGCAGGCTGTTATTCAGGGTGTCAAAGCAATTCTTCACAATTCTTCAAATGATCTACGAGAATCATGATACGATCATAATATCTTATTGGCTAAAGTAATAGTTGCGCTGCGATGTAAACATTCCTAAAGAAACAGTCACAGACTTCTCTCTAGCACTATTGAATGGAATATGTCTTGCTTTCCATGAATGCACCCTGAAAACGTACATCAGCCTACGCTTACGGGGAGGTTCTAGTCCAGAGGCCCGAAAATGTGCATAATTTCATGATTTTTTTTGAGAGTACATACGTATTTTTTTTTAAACTTTTGTGGCATTTATTTGTCTAAATTTTAAGAAGTTTACAACATTTTTTCGAGTAAAACTAATACAAAAGAGCACCTCCAGCCCTCACTGACGACGTCCGTGCGTGGCGGTGGACAGTGTGCGCGGGGCACTTAACAGCCCTGCCAAGTGATCTGAAACGAAAAAACCAAAAAAAATCTTAAAGTAGATGAAATTTTGGGGACCTTATGAATTTCCGATTTTTAAAAAACCCTTTTTAAAAAGTGGGGTGTCACGTCCGCCGCCAAACGCATGAAACTTTAGATATATAAAACTGTTTTGTTTAACGAAATAAGATAGCGAGCTCCAAGGCCGGCATTTGGTCGCTATTTGCCATGAGAACTAGCGCAGTTCGTTACGAGACACCCCTGCATAAATATTATATTCGAGTGGTATAGAAACGCATGAGACGCACAAGAGCCAATTGAAACCTCGCGCGTCGAAAACATTAGACCCGAACCATAACACTTTTCAAGCCTGACTCGGGACGCGGCCAGTTCCTGGTAAGGATAGTTTGGAAAACAACTCGGGACGCGGCCAGTTCCTAGTAAAGATAGTCTAGAAAATATCACCAAATAATCGAGGTGTTCAATGACATGACGGTCTCACGCTCAGCGCAATATTCAGCGAATATCGAGTGAAGCTCTTTGTCTCGTGCCTTACTAGTAAAACCATATATATATATAAAAATTAAAATAAGGTATAACTAATCATACAATCCTATTTAGTAAAAACCGATATCGATTAAAATAAGATACAGTTATTCATACAACTCCAAAATATTATAATTTGTATAGTCATAAGAGATAGTTAATAGAATAATGAAATCTAGAAATTTCCAAATCTATTATACTATGAAGGAATAATATCAAAATCAAGCAACTCTCTATTGCGACGCGAGCATGATCGGTAAATCGGAGTGGGGAGTCTTCTAAGAATTTTGAGACACTTGGACGCACGGCGGTTGACGGGCCAACCAAGACGGTCCATTTAGCCTCCATGCAGTTCATTGGTGATGAAATGTAAATATGAGATAGCAAAAATAATTGAGTGGGAGAACATCGACCGACCCTACGAGGACGGAAAATGCAAACCAAAAATCAGTCTCAAAAGTCTCTCCTAAGTCTCCTCTCGGGTTAACTCCCGACTTCAAGTCAAGTCTCGGACCAGTTTCCGATCTCAATTCTAAATCAAGACTCAAGTAAAACACATCATTTTATTCATTTCAATCGCGATCCAATTTCGGCTCACCGTCAGCCATCAAGTTCAATTACACTCAGTCGCGATTTTCACAATTTTTACTATTTCCTGCAACTCTCATAAAAGTAACTACCAATATCAATCGGAAAACGATAGAAGCAACTAATTAAATTCAATTATTAAAAATCATTTACACTCAAACAAATTCCTTAACCATTTAATCCTAAAACCTTTGATGTATCATTGCCGTTCACACTTTTGATCTAGAGTATGGTCAAACCCTCGGTGAAATTGTGCGCGACGCATGTATACTTCCTTTACAAAATCCAGTCCACCCAATTCAACTTAACCATAAACCTATACGTTTATCTAGATTCGAGTACTCGCACTCTGGATCTAGAGTATGGTCAAACCCTCGGTGAAATTGTGCGTTGGACACGAATATTCCATCCATCCTTGTTCCGAATAACTAACACCAACGATTGAGATTCTATTTCTTGGAAAATAGTAGTATTTTCTCCAATCGCCTATATTTGATTTTCAATCAGTTTACATCATTCGTTAATTCACCGTGCCATCGTGATCAACCGATTTTTGTGTCAGAAGAACTGCTTGCACCCCATAAAAATCATCTTCAACTTGCGTAAGTTTTAAAACGTTTATTTTTACATTAACATTATTGTTATTATCTTGACGACTCATTCCGATTTCCCCAAATAGATTCTTCCTCGAATTTGCTTTTGTTGTAACCATGATATTTTTAATTAATCCTTATTTTATCATCAACATTATATACTAAATCCTGTTAATTCTTATGATCATTTTTATAATTTTCTCTTGATTTAATTTGTTTCATTAAATGTCATTTCAAATCAATCCTAATTCATTTCTTACACTCACATAGTCTCCGTAAGAGCTAGTACCCCTCAACACGTTACTTTATTCTTTCCCAAACCAGCAATTGCCGTCTCCTGTATCCCCATGGAAACATGACCAGGGAGACGGAACAAAAATAGTATAGTACGGTGATACCGGGTCACCTAGGTGTTCCGCCATCTAGTTGAAACGTGACAGGGGACCCTTTGAAAAAAAACACCTTTTTTGCCTCTTTTTATTTGTTTTAAAGTTAAAAAAAACAATACTAAAAAAATTTTTTTGACAAAAAACGCGTCCTGAAGGCTTCCTAAATTGAATAAGCTTAAATTTGAGCTGCCAAACGTTGAAATCGGTGTAGTCGTTGATGCGGAATCGCGCTCCGCGCGCAAAAACAAGGTGTTTCGAGAAAAACGCGTTTAAAGTTTGACGAAGAAAAAATCGTATATAATGTTGTTTTTTTACACTTACATCTAACCAGCTATTCCCGCACCATACAGGATTCCTTCCTCATCTTCAAAAAGCATGTTTTGCTGAACTTTGGTGCTGATTTTGTCAATTCTGGCCTTTTTCGCCAACACTGATAGATCCGCCTCCGCTGATGTGATGCGTTTATCGTCCGTCTTCGCAGCAAAGTTTTTACTATTTATTCCTATGACGATCCCCAATGTCTGCATGGTTTTCAATATTGAGGAATTGCCTTCGTTGAAGATGCCAGAAGCTATATACGCTGCTATTCTGATTGTTTGTTCGCCACAATGAAGATGTTTCGGGGCCAGTTTTCAAATGCACGCGTTGAAACTTTCGTTATCATTTTGTGTGTTTCCACCGGTGCATCTTTGCAGTAGATCATCGCTCGAAAGAGCTTCATACACCGGTCGAATTGCATTTTGAACTGACTCTTGAAGGGCAGGTTCGTGTTCGAAATCAGCGAGTTCTCCCTTTGCTTCAGCGACGCGTCACTTACACCAACTGTTTTCACCTGGCGGGCAGTTCTCGTGTTTCGGTTCCTCGTCCGTGGAGCATTTACGGTCGAACGTTGCCCAAACAGATTTTCGCATTTCTTCGGCCGAATCGGGGTGTCGTCTGATGGCAAGTCCGTAGTATAAAGTCAAATCTTTTATTAATTTGTCAGTCAATTTTCCTGCACCTTTACCTCCGATTCCTTTATTTTTCTTCTCGGCATCGCGCAATCTTGTGCCCATTCGTTTCTGGACGTGTCCTATACATTCTTTCTCATGAACGGCGAGGTTGCTGTAAGGATTGCATTCGCGAAGCGCCTCGAACGTTTTTGTTTCACCGTCGCCGATGTATGTATAATATTTCACGCCGAGCGATTCTGATCGACAAAACATTTCTTTCATACAATCGACCTCCATTTTACCAGCACTTCCTGTACGATTAATGCTGCATTGCTCTTCATGACTATCATACCAAACATCGTATTCGTTAGTTCCCTTTTTGCTAGCCCAGTTGCTGCAGCTTTGACAAAACGACGACTTTACAATAAAATCTAACACTTTGTGTGAATATTTCCCGATCAGCGTTGAAACTCCAAATAACGACGCAAAATCTCGTCTTTCCCACGAACCGTCGCCTGACACGCTCAAATGTGTTTCTTCGTTTCCCGCTTCCACGTTCTTCTGTCTTTCTTCGACAATCGCTTTGCGTTGAATAGATTCGAATGTACTCTTTGATGCCGAGAGCAGATTAGTGAGAAATGCGTAGTACGTACCATTTGCAAAGCCTGAAGACAATTCCATTACGCAACAAAAAGTGTTTATCGACCGTAATCCAAGTCCCAGAATTCGCATTACAAACATCAAACAGCGATTTATTTCGTACGCACTATTTACTAACGGGCTCGGAGAAACGCGTTGTTGATTATTACACTTGCGCTTGATTACTAAATTAAAACCAAGTCCACGTTCACACGTACGAGAAAAAGTTACATCACTGTCACATTTTTTACACTTTAGACATTCAGATAAAAAGTTGAAAACAGTCAGAAAATTGATAATGATATTACTATGGCCAACGTCAATTTCAATATCATCGTAACTCGCGTCTTTCATTTTTTTGGTTGAAGTACTGGCATATTCTGTTTCTCCTTCAATTTGATCCGGATTGTAATAAAATTTCTCCTTTTGCGGCCGATTCGGACGAATATCTTCCACTGATTTTCGCATATTCGGCATTTTCGATCACTGTTACTTGCCAGAAATTCGAAACGCAACTGAAATACATTACTCTGAATAGAGCGCCCGTTCGACCGAGGGAACGCAGATATACGAGCACACAATAGATAGGAATTTACAAGAATTTGTTCCAAGGGGCACAAACTTACTACCTGTAGTATAGATAAGCCGCTCAGGCGGTGAAAACTGGCGTTCGGAGCGCCTTACCTCGAAGCGGCTCCGAGCGCTCGCTTCTACCTGTTTTTCGGCCGACGCGCTCTCTCCTCTATACGCTATAACTCGTAAAATCAATTGGATAGGGAAATATCCTTTGCCTACACATTTTTAAGACCTGAAGGATGAAAATAAAGCAATACAAAAAATAAGTTTTTTGGTCGATTTTGTCTAGAACCTCCCCTTAAGCTTAAGCTTTCACATGAATATGCTGCAAATATTAGTCTACGATGCATCTTGAAGTTAGACACTGCGCACTTCATTACGATGAACACATACTGGGAATGTTTCAGTGGACATGCGTCATGACTCAAAGACTTTTATGTGAGAAGTATTGGTGTCATAACCTTCTGTACTGCCGTAGACGAATTTGAAAAAAGGATGTTAACTCTGCTCACTATAGCACTTTGTGAAAGTCAGGAAAAAAATTATACCTGAACTTGTAGCAAACATGAAGAACTTTTGTTAAACTGTATACAAACGTTCTCACTCTCGGAATTGACATCGGATACTGCTGAAAATAACATCGATCAATCGCTCGAAGACGATGATGATACAGATAAGCAAACGATAGACCTTACACAGATTTTGACACAAGCTGATACTACAGCGCAAGTTCGAAATACTTCGAAGGTAAATGCATCAAGAGACTCGGTAGAGTCTCGCGCCTAGTTATATGAAAGAAAAAAAAAAAAAACTTTCGCACTCGCCGCGCGAGACTCTGACAGAGTCTCTATACCCAAACGGCAACTGAGTGACCGTTAAGGAAATTTATGATCGTTAATTTCTTCCATCTCGCTATGAATACGGAATTGTAATATTTACTGCAGGATGTGGCAAAGGAGAGCTTTAATTTAAGCCCTATTGCGATCGAATCGGTGGACGTAGAGCTGAGATATTATTATTCGAAGATTTCGATGCAAGTAATTTATACGTGTCTTCGACGAGATTGCATTTTCGTCGTCTCCGTCAGTCAGTGACGTCACTCAATGTGGCAAGAAACCTATGGGTATAAAAAGTAGAGAGTGGCTTTCTCTAGGTAGAGAGAAGAGACCTACCAAGTATGGACGTAGCCAGATAGCCCTTTGGTTAGCTCTTTATTTTCACCAACTACAGTACGGTATGTGTCAATGTATTTTTGGTCGTAATTGTTCGTATAATTCAGAACAAGATCATTTGAGGTACGGTAAGATATTTTTTTTTATGAGATAACTGTAAGTGTTTGACAACACAGGGTTGAATTGAATGATTACCACAGTCTTTAGTTATACCGTGAGTATTCGTTATGCGGGTCAGTTGGATCGGTCCGATCCCGAATTTGGCGTTCACGGCATTGCCGTTCCGCCGTTCTTTGTTCACGCTGGTTGTCTTCTGCTTTGACAGGTAGGCAAAGCGCGCGGAGTACGATTTTATGGTTAGATTGCGGTTAGGATTTTCTGTATGAAAAAATTGTTCCGATAATCTGTCCAATATTATTCGGCAAATAATTAATATTTTTGAAACGATTCAATGCAAATCAGAAGCAACTAAAGTAGTTAAGTCACGAGAATATCTATTAGCGAATCCTGTGAAAGAGTGTAGAGAAGGAGAAGTTGTACCATGCAATAGAGACAATTACAGTCATTACATTAACAGAGAGTGCATTACATTCAGATTGCAAATTAATGTATTTAGCCACAAACGGAAACAACTTTCAAGATTATTTACGCACGTGTAATAAATTTATTACTATTACATTTCGATGGAAATTATTAATAATCAGTGTAACTGATAACTGATGAACAAATAAAAATTTGAACTTACGTAATTAATCAAATTCTACAAAAAGTAGTGATATCCCCATAAAAAGCACCTCTGGTGCAAAAACCTTTCGCCTAGTTATATAAATGTGATAGTCACCCACAAACAATACATTCTTATGCCAAGAAAACATTATACACTTATTATTTCATACAAAAATTCCTTCCTCGTAAAAAAAAAAGATTCGAAATCAGATGCTATTGCCTAGTACCGATATCACGTTGTCTTTTTTCGAATTGACAATTGGGCTTTTCATAACACGGTATTGACAGCCTTTCTGTCCTGCCACGTAGTACCATAGATATAACGATAGAGGACTGACGCCTCCATTGGTTCGCCCAATGGCATAAGAATGTATTGTTCGTGGGTGACTATCACGTTTATATAACTAGGCGAAAGGTTTTTGCACCAGAGGTGCTTTTTATGGGGATATCATTTACCCTCCGGTGAAACCATTTTTGCGAATTTGTCAATATTATCTATTATGGACAAACATCATGGGAGCAATTAGTCGAACGAAAAACAATACAGCTTCATTCGCCAGATCAAAAGCTTATTTCAACAATCTGAAGAATAATATTTTATGCGATTAAGGAAAACCGCATCGAGTAGTTAAGTTTGCGATTGAACATATGAGGTCCATTACAGGAACATGTAAACTAAACCTGGCGGCCTATAAGGAGAAACTTAACGACAGCGAACAGAGCTTGGCAGTGCTTGAACATAATTGACAATTCTGCAGAGACGACGGATTTGCGTGAAAACTCTAGAAACGACGAATCTATATGGAACCGAGGAACAACCTATAGCAAGTAATTCTGATGATACGAGTCAAATGACAATATGTTTCAATAAAGAAGAGAACTGGAGAGGACAAAATCGAAAATCCGAATCCGATCCAATCGAAGGTGCTCAAAAACACCTTCCATTTAAAAGGGAACATACTTTCGAGCTCACCCAGACGTCGATCTTATCTGCAATCGGCCATTGCGTAGATGTAGAGACTTCACCATAAGAAATGGTGGAATAGTTACGAAAGATTACCAAAAAATATAATTATCGTTGACGTGTCCGTTCGATACCATCGTGGAACTGATTGCAACAGCGTGCACTGATCTAGCCTAATACAAACCAGTAGTGGAAACTGCATCTGAAACTTCAACGTTTTTCTGCCTAGTGTTAGATTACATAACAATTGGTCAGCTACAACAGCGGTATATCGAACGAGCCGTCTTTTTAATAACGATATTGAACAAATAGGGAAGCACAATAAACTGTTCCTGCAATATTGAAAACTTTCTGAAAAAATTCCTCAACGATTTTCCAAGTACAGTTGAGGAAAGCATCTGCTCTTCGTGTGAGTATAAATCACACAAAAACTTTTCAGTACTAGCAATCGATTCAACGCCATACTAGCAGATGGATTAACAAGAGGTATCCATGAATCTGCTGTGCAGTTTTTTGGAAAAGCAGGAGTCAATTGTCTGAACTACCAATCACGAATGTCGATAGCAAGAACTCCGAAAAGTCATTCATTCATCGATACTGAACACCCCTTTTTATCTAAATTATCTGCGTAGCTAGGGTACCCAAAGGCTTCCAACAATATTTCGTTGTCTGCTTTATCTGTGCATGGAAAATCGTATCACCTAATTGGTGTCGTTGATTTCCACCCACCACTAACTCCTAAAGGTGTCGGGCATTACATGGCTTTCTGTCGTAGGATAACCGGAGAATAGGAAAAACGCAATAGTTTGAAAAGCAAGGTATAGCACATTCAACAAGCGAAACTAAACGTCGTCGTAGCTATCCCGTCAATAAGCTTCTACGTGAACGTTTGAAATTGCCATTTCAGAATAAATTTAGTGATCCAAAAGTGAAAGAATAGCAACAAAAATAGTATTTGATGCCAATGCAAGATTATATTACTCCAGTCTTTATTTCATCTCCTCAGTTTAAAATTTGAGGTGGAAAAACGTACTTAGTAAATACATATATACATGTATATGAAAATGAAAAATTCTAAGATGAATGAAAGAAAGGATTGCTATTCTGAAATTGAAACGACAAACAAACGTGGCATAGAAGGCTACTCTCTTTCCGTACAAATAGCCGCGTATAGTAACTCTACTTCTTTTCATTCAGTTTCGAAGTGTATTGCTGAGTCTTTATAACTTCACCTTGCTAAAACGATTACGCTCATTCGGAACTTTTCAAAAATATAAATACGTAAGTACATAAAGAACGAAATTGAAAAACTGAAAAATGTATAAATAATATACAAATAACTCTTCTATATCGCTCATATTTTACTTTGTTCCCGTAGTATGTAAGTCTGTTTCTGGGTCTTTATAATACGCTCATTCTGGATCTCTCATAAATATTAATACAAAGTTAAATATAAAAAAAATTGAAACAACTAAAAAAAATATATGTTAATATATAAACAACAAAGAATTAAAAATATACGAATAACCATGTCTAATAATCCTACACTAACGTTAAAAAAACAATTTGTCGAGGAAAAATCTCAAATTTTCAAACTTTTAATAAAGTCCAATAATGTATGAGATTGTAATGAGTAATGAGGGGTTAGGTGAGGAATACTGGGATCTGGGCAGCTAGTCCAAAGTGATAAGATTTTAATTTATATTAAATATAAATAACACTGTTTATTCTTAACACTAAGTACACATTAAGTCAACTTTAATAAATATTTAATTGCTTGAATGTTGAGAAAAGCCGGTGTTGCACTGAGGCCCGCATGTGCTTTGAATGTAACACGGAAACTATGGATAATATGGCTAAATTGTGCACTGAAACAGATAAGCGTGATTATTAAACAGTTTGGAATTAATTTGTAGAGATAATTTTAATTGAGAGGTGATGATGGGTGAGATTTTGGTTGATATAAGTTGCACTAAATATTATAAGGAAAGCGTGACTGAAACCGCCATGTTGGGAGATAATCGCGAAAACGAGAGAGAGGGAGGTGCGAGCAACTCAACTGGAGTGAGAGGTCCGAGGGTTTCGGTGCTGCCGCTGAGGCCCTGGCGGTCGGCGACGCACTCTCGAGAGCGCGAGATTTGAACATACTCCCCACCTTCTCCAGTCGCTGGAGAAATAGTTGCTGATGGACGGTTAGTCTTCCTGGAGAATTTCGTCGCTCTGTGCAGTTGGCAGCAGAACTAACGCGGTGATAGGACGCGTGAGTGTCGTAGTTGCGGTCTTGAGTGAGACGACTCGAGTTAATCCATCCTTTCCAGGGTGAATTTCGGTTACTCTGGCCATCGGCCATTTTGAGGGCGGAAAGCGTTGATCTGAGACGAGTACAACCGATCCGACGACAATGTCGTTGCAAGCTGTATGCCACTTGGAGATGGACTGTTGAGTGTCAAGGTATTCGTTAGACCAGCGCTGCGTTAGACCAGCCAGCGTTAGACCAGCCGCTAGTGAAGCGTCTGAAAATCCGTGGACTTCGATATGGCCTCTGTCTGTTGAAGTATTGAGCCAGCGAGGAATTTTGATGTCTGATAATTCAGGTAATTCAGCACGGAAGTTCTTCCAGCGGTGAATGAGCTGCGGTGAGAGTTCATCGTCCCAGCCAACTTTTTCTAGCCACAGGTCTTGCATCAAGATTTTAGCCTTGACGATAACAGGTGAGATAAGGCCCAAAGGGTCGAAAAGTTGAGCGGTTTCTGACAGAATACTACGCTTGGTGATAACTGTGCTGATTGAAGTGTGCCCGGTGAAGGTGAGAAGATCTGGAGCGCATTTCCATGAGAGCCCGAGGATCTTGGAAGTTGACTCGTTGAATTCGTGAGACTGGTTGCTATGAGTGTGAGAATCTTCGAGTTTGATAAATTCGGGGTGGTTACTTTTCCATTTGGCTAACGGAAAACAGCCTGCTCGGCACATAGTTTCTACTTGCGTTGCTATTTCATTCAGTTCCTCTAGAGTGTCAGCGCCGCCGGTGATATCGTCCACATAGCTGCCTTTCTCGAAGGATTCAACCGCTAGTGGGTATTTATGACCTTCATCGAGGACCAGTTGTTTAATGCAGCGTCCAGCTAAGTAAGAAGCTGATGTCGTACCATAGGCTACAGTGAGAAGCTCGAAGATGAAGAATGGTAACCCAGTAGCTTCGGCCCAGAGAATCCGCTGGTATTTGCGATCAGCTGTGTGCATGAGAATTTGACGAAACATCTTGACTATGTCAGTTGAAAAAATGTAGCGAAAGAACCTGATGAATAGAAGAACGTCAAAGATATCATTCTGTGTCTTTGGGCCGGCGTGAAGTATGTCGTTGAGAGAGACTCCACAGGATGTAGGAGACGATCCGTTAAATACTACACGTATTTTATCATTTCTGAGTACTCCATGATGCGGTAAATAGTATCCCTCACTATCAGCTGAAGAGTCTGGGATCCGTCGCATGTGCTCAAGAGCTTCATATTCGTCGAGAAAGTCTTTGTATTTCTGATGAAGTTCTGGAGCTTTTGATAGTCGTTTAAGTTGGCGTGAAAGTTGAGAGAGTGCTATGAGACGAGAGTGTCCAAGAGCTGGTGCATTGGACTTGAAGGGTAAGCGTACTATGTAGCGACCGGAAGCATCACGTGAATGCGTGTTGATAAAGTGAGCTTCGCATTCAGCTTCAGCGGTGGTGAGAGTTTCAGAAAATGCTTGAGGAACTTCTTCCAGCTCCCAGAACTTCGTGATAGCTTGGTGTAGCTGTTTGTGCGATGTGAGATGACCCACGTGTGCTGGTGATGCGCGAGACTTGTCGGCAGGACCCAGAATGGTCCAGCCGAACATTGTTTGAATCGCTGAAGGCTCTTCTTCTTTTGTAAGACGTACTCCATGTTTTAAAATCTTACCGTAAGTGTCTGCTCCAATGAGAATGTCGATTTTACTCGGTGAGAAGTAATCTGGGTCTGCCAGTACCAGATTCTTGAGGTGTTGAGACTTTTGAGGTTGCAGTTGGAGCGTTGGAAGCTCTACTGTGAGCTTAGGCAAGATGTGAGCTTGTACAATCACTTGTTCTTGTGAGTGCGTTGATTGAAGCTTGAGAGAAACAACTCCTTTGGTTTTACCAGGTGATACACTTCCTACACCAGTGATTGCTGTGTAGGTTGAAATAACGTCCAGTTGAAGCTCACGAACTGTGTCGAGTGAAATCAGAGTGATGTCGGACCCTGGATCAATTAATAGTCGTACAGGGTGAGAAGATGTCGGGGAGGTTATAATGAGAGCTCGCGCAGTAGCGAGTAATACTGTAGGCCGACACTGTTGAGTGGACTTGGACGTTGAGAGTACTGACGTTGAGTTGAAAGATGCAGGTGATGTTGTAGCTGAAGATTGAGCGTGAGAACTGGAGTTGGTGATATTCGTGGGCCGGTGAGAAGGTGACTGTGAGCGTCATTGATCCTGTTGAACAACATCTTGTGAGCTCGTGTGGGCATCAGCTGAGTTTGACGTCTTGTGAGCTAAGCGCAGCAGATAAGAAGCGTGTATCATCGAGTGATGCGCACAATTGCAGTAACAGCAGCGTCTCTGACTACGACATAACTCAGTTTTGTGTGTTCCTAGGCAGTTAAGGCATAACGGATGCTGTGAGGCAAGTCGGAATCTGTCATCCGGGGACATGGATTGAAACTTAGGACATCCAACGATAAAGTGACTGCCCTGACAACAGGAGCAGTGATTAGACTTGAACGAGAGCGTGTACTTGGGTGGAGCAGATTGTGATAAAAGCCCTTGAGACAATGACTTCAATGTTTGAGACTTGTTGGCTGGTTTTTGGTCAAGATCAGCAGCAGCTACCTGTGAAGAGCCTTGAGCTACGTGAACTAACGCGGAGCCTTGCTGCTTCCTTCCGGACTGCTGATTCTTTGCTGGAGGTTTAAGAACTTGGTTTGAAGACTGATTGGTGCGTGTATTACGGGGAGGAGGCGTCACATTAGCGTCGAGTATCTCTCTCGCACGTATCCTGCCTGAGATAAAGTCCTTGAGTTTCACAAACGTCGGAAACTGCGTAGAAGTTCCAAGACTCAACTCCCATGCTTCACGAGTGGCAGTGTCTAGATTCTTGATAATCAGGTGAACTAGCAGAGGATCCCAGGTTTCTGTATCCACTTTTTCGGCTTGAATAGCATTCAAACCCTCGTTCACTGTATTGAGAATGTCACGAAGACCTGATGCAGACGAGGCCTCTAGAGGCTGCAGACTAAAGAGTTTGTCGAGTTGAGATGAGATTAAGAGGCGTTTATTCTCATATTGCGTGACTAAAGCATCCCAAGCAAACGCAAAGGTATCTTTGTTTACTTGTATGTTTGAGAGCAAGCGTGCTGCGTCACCTTCCAGGTGATTGAGAAGTAGTTGAATCTTGTCGACGTTGTCGATGTCAGTCCTCTCACCGTAGTTTGTTGCGAACTTGTCATGAAAATGACGCCAGTCCCGATAATTACCCGAGAACTTGGGAACTTTTATGAAAGGAATTGATTTGACAGCCGAAGTTTGTGATGCGTTCAGCGACAGGTTGGCCAGGTCATGTCCAGCAGAGACACGAGCCTTCTCATGGTTGTGGATGATAGAGAGCAAGCCCTTCTCGACGACATCAAACTCTGAGATGCCTTGTTTGAAGACATTCTTCTTGAAGTAGTCATGTTCCAGAGGGACGTCGTTTTTGGAGCTGAGCATCTTCTCGTGCTCTTGTTCAAATTTTAGCCAGGTACTACTGGCTCTAGCCAGCTGAGTGCGAGCTGCTTCCAGAGACAGCTCGTCTTCGCTGCGGATTGTAGCTGCAAGCTGTTGCAGCTGCTCCAGTCTGGAGCCTTGTAAAGCCACGCGGTTTTCCAGCGAGGTCATCGTGATTTAGACTCTTAAATATATTGCAATAGAATGAGCGGGTGAAAATATGAGAGTTGTACGTAATAAATAATATGAATAATCGGAGCGAACGGACAGTAGAGTGAAGTTGTTGCTGGACTTGCGTTGAGAATGTTTCCAACTGATGACAACCAACTGTGAGACCTTGATTCTGAGAGTTATTGCTCCTTGATAAATATACACTCGTTACTTTGAATTTACGGTGATAATTAACCAAGTGGCTGTTGGTGAGATTGTCGTCCGTCGTCAGAAGGACCAAATACAGTTCTTGATCACTAGTTTAGCACGCACTTGTATTCGCGGGGGGTGTGGTGCTAAAGAGTCCCGCACTACCCTTCCTCCGACGCAGCACCACGTCCTGGGTGCTCAGCAGTGCGGCAAAGTCGATTACGTGCTCGATGCACTGATTTTAAGTTCTTAGGCTCAAAATGTTAATTTTAAACTTTAAATTTTAGACAGCTACCCAGTATCCGGCTCGAAGGACCAATTTTGTTTGAGATTGTGAGGGATGAGGAAGTAATGAGGGGTGAGAATTGCTGTATGTTGATGAGAGAATGAGGTTAGGTGAGGAATACTGGGATCTGGGCAGCTAGTCTAAAGTGATAAGATTCTAATTTATATTAAATATAAATAACACTGTTTATTCTTAACACTTAGTACACATTAAGTCAACTTTAATAAATATTTAATTGCTTGAATGTTGAGAAAAGCCGGTGTTGCACTGAGGCCCGCATGTGCTTTGAATGTAACACGGAAACTATGGATAATATGGCTAAATTGTGCACTGAAACAGATGAGCGTGATTATTAAACAGTTTGGAATTAATTTGTAGAGATAATTTTAATTGAGAGGTGATGATGGGTGAGATTTTGGTTGATATAAGTTGCACTAAATATTATAAGGAAAGCGTGACTGAAACCGCCATGTTGGGAGATAATCGCGAAAACGAGAGAGAGGGAGGTGCGAGCAACTCAACTGGAGTGAGAGGTCCGAGGGTTTCGGTCACTGAACTCTATACACACATGTATAGAACTCTATACTCTATACATACATGTATAGAGTATGTATAACGTATGTATAGAGTATGTATAACTCTATACATACATGTATAGAGTTCAGTGGTTTCGGTGCTGCCGCTGAGGCCCTGGCGGTCGGCGACGCACTCTCGAGAGCGCGAGATTTGAACAAACTACTATAAGGAAAAGACATCTTTTGGAGGCTGGGCGAACGAAAATTTTGCCGTGCAATCTTGGACTAACGTTAGACAAATGATACAGCGTAAAAAAAACTGAATTTTCGATTTTTGGTTTTTCTACCAAAAAATGTTTTTTCCCCATACAATTTTTTCGAAGGGTGAGCACAAACAAAATTTTTTCCTGGTAACATGGGCAAACGATATAGCCTGAAAAAAGATGATTTTTTCTCACCAAAAATTCTTTTTCGCTTATAAAAAATTAGGGTGGTGGGCAAACGAAAATTCTTTTGGGTAATCCCAGACTAACGTTGGACAAACAAAATAGTTTGAAAAGAGTTGATTTTTTCCTGCCAAAAAATGTTTTTCCCTTATAAAAAATGTTTGGAGGTTGGGCAAACGAAAACTCTTGCTGAGCAATCCTGGACTCACGTTGGACAAACGATATAGCCTGAAGAAATGTGAATGTTCCATTTTCGGTTGTTCCACCGAAAAATATTTTTTCCACATGAATTTCTTTCGAAGGGTGGGAAAGAAAAATTTCCCCTGGCCAAACATGTGCAAACGATGGGCAAACGAATCCCGTATTGTTTTCCAAAAACGCACACATGGAGGTGCCAACTTCACAGAGCTGCGTTACGGTGCAATTACCGACGGAATGTACGACTCATGCACCAGGATTCGTAAAAATCGATGTTATTTCGTTGATATAGGATCAAATTCGACTTTTGAGGGCATATTTCGATGCAATATTTTAATATCTACAACTTTTATACGAACTATTTTTTGAAATTCTCCACCGTTATGGAGAAAATTGCGGAAAACCGAAATTTGCGATAGTGTTTCATAGATTTTCATAATTTCCCGCCCGATTTTGACTCTGCGAATTCGAAAATCGTAATCCTGAGCCCAAAATTCACTTAAAAATCATATTTGTAGAAGTTGAGTCGATTTTTCGACTTTAGAGTTGACTGGACTATCGTGCAGGATCCACCTATTTTGTGTACTAGTTGCTTAATGTAATATTTGTCCATTCATCGAGTCCAAGAATCAGTTGAGTTTCAGAAGATATACCCGAGTCGTATTCGATGAGTTTTGTCGAGTGAAAAGATAAGTTTTCACAGTTTCATAAAAATAGCTGTCCATATTTAGGTATATAATTTAATCTCATGCAAACATCTGTACTGAACCATAGAAACATAGGCTTCCGCTCAGATTCAGATGGAGCTTGTCTCCGCAAAGAGAGTAGTTTACGAGATAGTTTCTTTTTGCTGACTTGGATTTATCTCGAAAGAAATGATAAATTTGATTGTGGAAAACACTAATTTGAAAATAGAGGAAGAAACTCTCCCACTGGTCGTCGAAGGAGAAACACAAACGTACCACCATCATACCGATGCTATAGAAATTCGAGCGTTTATTGGACTAACATATTATGCTGGACTGTGGAAATCGTCAGATGTTAACGTGATCCCTTGTGGAACAAGGAGAACGGAATAAGTCTATATCGATGTACGTTTCCTCTACACAGGTTCACATTTCTCAACAATTGTCTACGTTTTGATAACAAAGACGAGAAAGCCGAAAATGACAGGTTCGCACCAATCAGACAACTGTGGAATATGTTTATGGACAATTGCAAAAAAAACTATACTCCCAGTCATGAGTGCACCGTCGATGATCAGCTGCTGAGCTTTCGAGGTCATTGTATATTTAGAGTCTATATGAAAGATAAGGCCGATAAATATGGGCTGAAAATAATTAGTTTGAATGATGCTGAGAGTTCGTATATGGTTCACGTAATTCCATACTTGGGTAAGAACACCGAACTTTTTTAATCAGATGAACAAGTTTCTGCATACTATTTTAGATTAGTGACAGAACCGATTTATAACTCCAACCTTGCAGTAACCTGCGACAATCGGTATACATCTATTCCATTATTGGAAAAAGTGTACAAGGAACCTTATACAAATTAAAAAATTTCGGGTATAATCCGAAAAAATAAAAGAGAAATTCCGGCAAATTTTATCGCAAAAATTCCAAAGAAAGATCGACCTCAGACAAAATTTTTTCATGCAGAAAATTTGACACTTTTGTCGTAGGCTCCGAAAAGGAAAAAAACTGGCAAAATCGTACTAGTAGCCTCCTCACTCCCACATACGCAAGGTATGACTGAAGAAAAACAAATATTGTTTTATATTACAATCAAAATAAAGGAGGAACGGATACATTTGATAAACTCTGTCATTCGTATAGCGTGCGAAGAAAATCAAACTGATGGCCGATGAGATATTTCCAAGGAATTCTGGATATGGCAGTCGTCAATGCGAGAATTCTACGTGCTTGTAGAGCTCGACAAAACAATGAGTATGTGAAAATAACTGCTATTTATTGCTTAGAAAAGTTATATTTACACCCGATGAAACCCCATTTGGAAAATCCCTGTAGAACTCTCAAATTGCGACGTGATATAAAAACTGGTATTACCGCAATATTGTAAAAAGATCCTGTAGCTGAAAGTAGCCATCGTCCGAGTTCGCTCAACTTTGTAGCGAGACAAAGATGTCCCTTCTGTCCGAGAAAGGACACAAAAACCAATCAAGGTGGTTGTATTTGCAGCCGTCTTGTCTGTTCCAAGGACAGGCTCGCAGTATGCAAAGAATGCGCGGGTTGAAATATTATACAAAAATAAAAATGATTCTTTCTGTTCTGAAACTATTTGTTTTACTGTTTTCTATCAAAATTTTGGAAACATTGAATGAAAAAATAAAAACAACAACTCTTTTACACAATACAGCATTAGTCATTTTATCTCAAAATTCCTGTCTTCATTTCTCAGAAAAAATATATTTTTTGAGGCGAATCACTGAAGTATTATTTTTTCCCTTAAAGTACTTTCCATGAAGAAGACTCAGTTGAATTTTGCGCTTTTTTTAACAATTATAAAAAGAATTATGAATTTTTATGTAAAGATGTCAATTTTTCGACTTCTTTTGACATTTTTGATTCTTGCTGAGTATGCTTTATAATTTATCATCATGCAACCTTCAAGAAACTTTCAAGTACCCTTGAAAGATTATCCCTGAATTTTTTCAAGTCGCTATAATCATTACTTTTTTTTTAACAATTTTTCTGCCGGGGTCGTATACGACCTCAGTGTGCCAGCTAAAAGTTGAGCCATATTTTTCTTAAACCCTGCATTCAATATACAATCATTTTTTTGGCTACACCGGTAATCCAGTGCATCATTGTAAATTGTAAATAACGACTTAATTATGAAATATAAGAAAAAACAAATCTGGGTAGTCGCGGTAGAGTGGGCCTACTTCGACCGACTCAAAACTTGTTTCCAGCAAAACGCGTTGAAAATTTTGAGTATCAAAAAAATTTATGTATTCAACATACGCGTAATCGGCCATGCCTTACAGATTCTTCAATTTTCGATGCAATAACGGTACCTAAATTACGCTTGCATAGAACAGTGAAAAGAACCGTACTGCGTTTAAACTACGATTTTTTCCGCACGTGAAATTTTGCCACATGATTTTTACGATGTCAGGGTTACAGTTCCAATGGGAAAAAATGTGTATTTTCTGACTTTTTTTTCAACGAATGTATCGACTCGCGATGTGAATGTGGCATACAAAGCGGTACGAACTCGGCCATAATTGCGAGTATCGAGCGACGAACGGACAGCTCGATGCATGCGTTACGGGAGGAAAATTAAGACTTGAGTCAGAGGTGTAGTGTCGGATAATGCTTCGTAAAGATGACTTGCACGATGAAACGCAGGAGAAAAGTGAAAATAGAAAGGTTTGTCGGATCGATAGCAAACGTTTCGACTCGTGGATGGGAATTACGATAGCATCGAATACACTGATCGGTCGGCGTTTCCACTCTCGGCGACAGTTTGGATAGTCGGTATTCGCGATCGGAGCTCGGCGGTAAGATTTTCCCGCCGAAACGGAAAATCTCGAAGGTGAGAGAAGCGAAGGTGGAGAGACAACGCGTCGCGGGCGTCATGATTCGTCCGGCTTATTTTTGTTTGTGTGTCGCGACCCTGATGACGATAATGACCATCGGCGGGACTCGTGGTGCGTCGCTGGATTCGTATTTGGCGAGTAAATCGATGCTGGGAGTCGAAAATGGCAACGTTTTGCGGCTGTTCTTCGAGGAAATGGTGCGAGTCATCGAAAACGGCAAGTGGCATCCGCATCACGCGATGATCGCGAGCCGTTTTAAAGAAGATCTCCACATCGCGGAACCGTTCTGCAAGGTTCATTCCTGTATCTTGGGTAACCCTTTGAGAATGTTCCAGCTTCCGAAAACGTTCCGCGCTCACAGCGTCATCGTCTGGTTCTTATCCTCTGTGAAATTCGTAGAGCCCGATATAATGTGGTTCGAAAACCGCCGAAGCATACTGGTGTTTCGCGGATCTATTTCCCTGGATGAGGTTACCAAGGTATTTCGCGAAATTGAAATAGCGAAGATCGGACACGTTAACATCATCGTTGAGGAGGATTCGTCGGTAAAGGTCTATGCTCCGAAACCAACGGCTAGCTGCACAGTCGAGACGAGATTGATAATCGCGTGGAGTCCGGGCGAGAAAATTCTCGAGGATGCGTTGCGATCTTCCGAGTGGTCCGTCAGCTACAGAGATTGCCTGGTGACCCTGAGTACGTCGAACCAGATGCCGTCAATAAAAGTAGAGAACATCGGTGGTAAAATAACGATAACAGGAGGTATGGAAGGAAGAATTCTAATGGTCGCTGCTGAGAAAATGAATTTGAACATTCGAGTCAACTACTTGGCGAGTACCAACGACGCGAACATTTCTATAGAGCAAGAAATTGTGAACAACGTTGCTCAAGGACGTTCGGATATGGGCATCGGACAGATCAGAATGACCGATCGAATTGCGAAAAACTCAGTCACCGTTGCTGATTCACGCATGGTCGAACAAGTATATTGGTGCATCCCGCGTCTGCTCACCGAAGGAAACAATATAACACTGTTCGAGTTTGCATGGCCGATTTGGATACTGATACTTGTCGTTTTTTTCCTGATGATTCGCTGCGAACGAGTCTTTCAATCTTCATCACGTGCACACCTTGGTAAGCATCTGTTATCGTAGCATCAACCGTTCTTGTCGCTTATAACCATTCGATCTGGATAACATCGCTGGAACTCTTGTAAAGTATCCTCGAGAACTAGTCACTACCCGTATTATAGATCCTGGCGTTGCAATCGGTTCGAAAGATTTCGAAAACAAATTCTCGATTCGCACGGAAATGACAAGCGGCTAATGTTGGAAAAAACTTTAGGAGAAATGGAATCGAGTTTTCATCCAGTTACTGGCCAGTGTGACTATAAGTCCAACGAAACACAGCGGCCTTTAAAAGGCTGTAGTTTTTCAATCATAGATTTCCAGATCATCAAAGTTGTTAGTTGTCTTTATGGAAAAAGAATGGAAACATTTTGCTGACATCGATCACTCTGGAAGCAAGGTATAGTCGCCCAATATTGTCCCTTTTTTGTAAGCAGAATATAGTGTATTGTCGAAGCCCCTTCAATTATGAAGTCGCCTCGTAGTTTTTTTTATTAGGAAATTGATGTAAGGATAGGGGGTTAGAATTTCCTTTTGAAATAAATAATTTAAGTTGAGCCAATATAAATTTTGTTTATTGGCTCGTGTGGGAAAAGCCTTGCGGCATAAAAACCCTCGATGAATTACAATTATAATTTCATTTTAATGAAATTAAAAATGAATTAAAAATTCCACCCGTTATTTTAGACACACAGCTAAATACCGAACCTTCAAAACCTTCCACTCTCTTAATGTTATGTTACGAACGCGATCGTTGGATGTTGTTTTCGCGTAGTAACGGTCGTTCCGAGCGGTTAGAACGTCGATTATTCAGAGTTCGGGGGAGCTGCGCGTACAACTCTCTGAGTTGTTTTAAGGAAGTGACGGGTTCGGTTGTAGTTCGAGACGAGTAATTGGGAGAAAATAGTATCAATTGGGTTTATTCATGAGCTTGCCCTACCCCACGACCTTACAATATGTTGATAAAGCGACTCTAATATGAGGACTTGTGATATTCGTGCGATATGAAAACTTGGTCGGTTAACAATTAGCAAGATCAGCGAGAGGACTGTCTTGGATGATCGTTCGGCGATGACTGCCTTCGCGGACCCTTCGTGCGGCCCACGACGGTTCGCGCAATGATTCCTAATTCAGGAAAAGGGTCTTGTTCACTCGCCGCAGAGCGCTCTCCGAGAGTTCTGCGGCTCGGTGGAATCTGCTGATTCCGCGGAAAGGTGTGAGATCTGTTCCAACGGTCTTTCCCATGATTCGGATTCCAGGTCGGCGGAATCCGTTGGTAGCAACTGGACCGTTGGACGGTGGACGAAGTCCGTCCGTAACACTCCCGGGGCGGTGAAAAAGCGACGATCCACCGTCGCCAATTCTCTCGCGGAGGGCGAGTTGGAATTGAAATGGAGGAAAGAACAAAAGTGTAAAATGATCAGTGAAAAATAAAGAATCGACAATTCAAAAACAAGGCGAAAGTTTAAAAAAAAAAATTGAAAATGGTCGTGGGTACATAGGTATCTAAATCCTTATTCTAGAGGGGCGGGGTGTTCCCTACTCGTCGGGGACCCACTGGCCGGATCCCGATAGCCTAAAGGGGTTATATCTGTATATGGTGAGCAGATATTCGTAAGGATGTCGTTGTACTTGACGTCCCTCCGAGGGTTTGCGTTACCCCTTTTTGTGGTAGTATGACTTCCGTGTTGATGCGCTGTCTAGGCTTTCCCAACTCCCGTTCGGATCGCTGGCCTTGGTTCGCGCGGTGCACGGTGGTTCTGGAGGGGCTGGCAAGGCCAGTCGGAGTTCTTCTACTCCGTGAATCTCGGTGGTCGGGCGGCGGTGACGCGATCGGTGGTGATCATGTGTCTCCCGCGTCTCTTCCACTGCAACCATTGTTGGTCTGGTGTCGGTCAGGGCGAGGTTGAACGTTGTTCCCTCGCTCCGTTTGTTTTCGATCGACTCCTGTTTCCCTGTAATCTTTCTACACAGTATTAGTTTGAGGAGGCTCCCCCCCAGGGAGAACCTCCTCGCGACAAATATGGCGGTGATCAGGGTGCCTAGGGACGCGATGCCGAAGATTGCGGATCTTTCAATAATTTGGATCCGCCGTTCTACGTGCTGTTTTTCGGCAATACCTTGCGCTCGCGTCACGGTTTCGGCGAATCGGACGCCGCTGGCCGTCGTTCGTGATTTCGCGCTTGTTTGTCCGGTGCGGTTCGCCAATGACGATTCTACGTCGGCGATGGCCTCAGTTAATTTTATTTCGGGGTCGCTACTTACCCACATAGCGGTAATATTGAGGGGCTGTCCCTCCCGAATCGCGGTCGACGTCCGCGTTTCGAATTCTCGATGCGCGCGGAGTGTGACCGTGTTCGTGCGTCCGACGCAATCGTGCTGCAGTGATAAGGCTCCGGTGCCTTCAATGAATACGGTCGCCGCGTTTGCCCCGTCGCATTTTACGAATACCGTTTGTCGGACGGGCGCTGAAAAGTACCACGTGTTCGATTTTCCCGCCCGTTTCCAAAATGTTGTCTCGCGCTTCTCGATCCGAACATCGCAACGGTCATAGGCGCGGAATTCCGGGTTCAGGTTGATTTGCACGGCGCAATCAGACTCGTCGGAAACGTCGTAAACGGGGGTCTCTGCCATACAGACCCGACCCAAGCGTGAGAGGTGACAACGCGCGATTTCCTCAATTCCTAAGCTGACGTATGTTCTCAGGTCGCAACTTATCGCCGTGTAGGCCGATTCCGGCTGAATGTAGGCAAATCTCGCTCTTCATCATCTGGACCCTGTCGTCCAGGAGGTTGTATTGTCCCGCTAGGGTCGCGAACTCATCCGTCAGATTCGCCATGCTTCCGCGAATCTGGGAGAATTCGGCGCCCACCAGAGAGGTTTGGTCGGCGAGGAGGATAGCGAGGTCTCGCGTGTTGTTTCCGATGGCTTCGATGTGATCGTTGATCCGTGCCTCGTCCTCCTCGTCCATCGTACCCCAGAGGAACTTGCTGATCTTCCCTCCAACGCTGATCAGGGCTCGTCGTCTCCGGTTCCCGGAATGCTTTATCGCGGTTTTATTCGGTTGAAACGTGTGCGCGCTTGATTTTGTTTCGGTGGACTACCTTGGTCCGTGTATCAGAGATTCTTAGCCGAAGGTTGTATGGTTCGATTAATTCGATGATTTCGTACGGCCCTGTGTATTCGTTGTCGAGTTTTCCGTACCTTGGTTCGTTTATCAGGTAAACCCTCTCTCCTACTTTGAATTCCTGAGAATTTGCTTTCCTATCGTAATATTTCTTGGAACGCTCTTTTGCTGTTAGAAGGTTCGCTCGTGCGCGTGTCGCTTTTGTTCGTATGCGCTCCGCAAGTTCTTGGAAGTACGAATCGTAGGTTAAGATTTCGTCGGGCTCCGGATAGGCAGAGGGAAGTCGCGCTCGCATTCCGAAAACGAGCTCGTGTGGTGTGTACCTCGTTCCTTCGTGCACGCTCGTGTTGTGTGCCATTGTCGCGTACGGGAGCCACGTGTCCCAATCGCGGTCGGTTGCTTCGTTCTGTTTCAGATATTCTGCGAGTCCTTGGTGACTTCTCTCTACGCTGCCGTTCGACTGCGGGTGATACGCGGTCGTCTGTACCTGCTTGATTTTAAAAATTTTGGACAGTTGTTTCATCGTTTCCCCCACGAAGGCCCGACCCTGGTCGGTAAGTACTACGCGGGGCGCTCCGAAGATTGTGATGAATTTAGCTGCGAATCCCTTTGCAACGTCAAGGGCTGATCCAGACGGAAGTGGGATCGCTACCAGATATTTCGTTAATAGGCATTGAATCGTTAGGGCGTACCGATTCCCTGACCTTGACATCGGCCTTGGCCCCCATAGATCTACTCCTACTTTATGGAAGGCCGCGGCGGGCGTGTCGGTGATGACCATGGGCATTCGCGTTTTCTTCCTCACCAGTTTCGTCCTTTGGCATGCCTTGCACCTCTTGATTGCGTCCCCTATGTCTCGACGCATGTTCCACCAATAATATCTTTCCCGTATCTTGTCGCAGGTTTTCGTCACTCCTTTGTGCCCCCCGTGACTCGACGCGTGATACTCGCGAATCAGGTCGTTTCGCGTGTCCGGCGGTGGCACTATTAAATACTTGGTACAGTATGTGATTCGAATGGGGCTGTCTAGGAACGCGAGGCGGAATTCCCTTTTGACTTTTTCCCATGCGTATCCCGGAATGATCTCATACTCCATCGCAACATTTAACTCGTTACTTCGTTTCGCGGAAGCTAGCGCGTAAAGGTTTTGTATCGCGGTTACTATGTTTTTCTCCTCGATTTCTTCCTTGTTTCGTTTTTTGATGACGACTCCGTACGTCTGAGTTCCCCGGGCTTTTTGATATATTACTTGCCCAACTCTTGGTTGTTGATCGTTTAAAAATTTGGTGTCTATATATCTTTTTTCGATCAGAGTTAGTACGTGTCGAGGGATGTTCTTGAGATCTTCTCTGAGGAAATACACGATATCGCCCCTACGCTCGGTCGGCGGTACGTTTTCCGTGCAACGCCACCTCGGTTCTCCGCCGTTCCCGGCGGTTTTCGGAATTTTCCTCGCTATCTCGCGTACTTCTCCTCGGTCTTCCAAACCGCTGACGCTGCTATCCGTTGCTCCTCGGTCTTCGTCGTCTGACAGGTTGCGTCGGTGGTCCGAGTTGTTGTTATGCTCGTTGGTCTCCGCGACCCGAGGAGGTGTCGCGTTACTCCGTTCGCCCGTGCTCCTCGGTTCTTTTACCAAGAGCGGAACGTAGTGGTTCCAGTTCTCCAGTTGTACATGAAGGAAGGGCGCCGTCTCGTTACTTACAAATTTGTTGTACTCCACCCGGTCTGACCCGTATTTTACATGGACGCATATATTTACTCTCGCGTAGTCCGCAAAGATTTCGAGTATATTTTCATCCCCGAAATCGTCCTTACTCTCTAAAATTGTTCGCGCTACCTTCGGATTCGCGCAGCGTTCTAACGTATCGTGTTGTCGCAGAGCGATTCTGAGGTCTTGCGGTGACATTTGCCACCCGCAAAGTTTGATCAGTGAGTCGAACAGGCAATTACCGTCGCTCGTCACGTTTCTGAACGGTGTGAGTCGTAGGTGTGGTTCGGCGCATCTCATGTCGCCACTGCGGACCACTGGTGTATGCTCGTTCGCGCGGGCAACGTCCTGTCTGTGCCCAACTTCTTCGTTTAGCGTGCGTTTTGTCAGCTGGTTGGGAGCTACGGATCGCTGTGCCTTAGCATTGGGTCTGTCTAGCGTCACGGCTCTTCTGTCTTGCGCCTCGTCAGCGCGATAAGCGACGTCGGTCGAGGTCACCGGCTGATTCGTCCGGCTTATCTCGGATGTTTGTGTCACCTTTTCCCTCCACCGCGCGCGTGGTCTGGCCCAATCACGCGTGGTCGTCTGGACGTCGCCTTCCTCTGTTGATCCTCCGGGGTCGATGATCTCCGGTCTTTTTCTAATTGGCTTTCTCGTTATACCTTTCGTGGCAGGTTCTGTTGTGTTACCACGGAGTTTTTTTGTGCCGTCCGATTCGGTTACGCTCGTCCTTGTGTATCTTGACGATATTTGTGACGGCCGTTCGGTTTCGTCGGGGTGTTGACTCGGATGATATACCTTCCTGGGTCTTCCTCTGCGACCCGTGCGTTCGATTTTCGGTCTTCCCCTGCCTCGTCGTGGTTGTGATCGGTGGGCCCGATCGCTCGCTTTGTCTGTGCGGGGGATTTTCTTTTCCGTGTTGATCGGGTCAACGATACGGGGCATTTCCCTTCCCGTTTCTGTGTCGCCATCCTCCGTGGCGGTTGCCGTTGAGGATCCGTGTGGTGCCGTCGCCTCGTCTGTTTGGGCGGTTCTCGCACTTTCCGGATCGAATATACGGGGTATCTCTCCTCCCGCGTTTGGTGCTTCGTTGATACTGCTTTTCCTCGTCTTCCTTCCTTTCTTGCTCCTTGGCGCTTCTTTGCGGCTGCTGCCTTCTTCGCTTTCCGTCCCGGGGACGTATCCGTCTGTAATCTCTCCGTATGGTGAGGTGCACCCTTCACCAGTTTCGCTTGAGTTCTCTTTATCTCGATCGCTGCTCGTTCCGGCGACCTGTTCAATTTCTTCCCTTTGAATGCGCCTTTTTTGCCTGGGCGCTGCTCTTCCACTACTTAATTCCTCGGTTCTCCACGCTCGCGCTCTTCGTTTTCGGGCGAGGCGTGGCATTTCTTCGTCCATTTCGGTGTCCTGGTCCGAACCGTGTCGGGCGTCAGTCGCCGCGACGCTTTCTTTTGTTTCGCTCCCGTTTAACCGCTTTTCCTTTCTCGCTGCCGGATTTCCACTTTCCGTTTCATCGGTCAAGCGTATCCGTTTCCGTTGTGCCCGCGTGAACCGCGGTGGTAATTCTGTCATTTCGACGGCTTGATCCGATCCGACTTGATCATTCGTCTTCTTACCGCTTTCTTCTATTTCTTTAGCATCGACCCCTCTCTGCTTCCTTGGCGCTGGATTTCCACTGCCCGATCCGTCTGTGGATCGGTTACGGGTGGCGTGCTGATGCCACCCTTTTGATTTCTTTAACGGCCGGTTTTGGTCCGTTTCCTTTTTCTTCACCATGAGGACGTGGGGTGTATCCCCTTCCTCCGTTTTTTCGTGGAATTCGTCCGCCTCATAGAAATCTAACCGCGGTTCGTTGGGGTCGCGCCCCCCCTCGCGTAGTACCGGATTTCGTGATAGCGCGTCGGCGTTCCCCTGACGTGCGCCCGATCGGTACTCGACGTCGTAGTCAAAATCTTCTAGTTTGATCCGAAAACGGTGGAGACGTAGCGCGAGGTTCTTCATATTCTTGGACCATTTCAGTGGCTGGTGGTCAGTTACGATAGTAAAGCGGTTTCCATATAAATACGGTCGAAATTGTTCGGTTGCGTATACCGCTGCTAAGATTTCCTTTTCTCCTACACTATACCTAGTTTCTGCCCCTTTTAACGTGCGCGAGGCGTATGCAATCGGTAGGTCTTCTCCTAACTTTCCCTGGCTGAGGATTGCCCCGATCGCGTAGTCTGACGCGTCCGTAGTGGCGATAAACGGTTTCGAAAAGTCGGGTCCTCGGAGTATGGGCCCTTCGCACAATTTATCTCTTAATGTTTCAAACGCTTTCTTCTGGGCTTCGCCCCATACAAATTTTTCGTTGCGCTTAAGTAATCGCAGTAAAGGAGCTGCTATCTTCGCGAACCCTTCGATGAATCTACGATAATAACCTACTAACCCTATGAATTGCTTGATTTTCTTTGCAGAGTTCGGTGGTGGGTAATTTCGGACAGCCTCGACTTTTTTTGGATCGGGTTTGACGATCCCTTCCCCTACGACGTGGCCGAGGTATTCGGCTTCCTTTCTCAGGAGGAAACATTTTTCCGGCGCGAACGTAAGGTTCGCGTCGTCGATCCGTTTCATCAGGCGGCGAAACTTTACTTCGTGTTCGTCCAGATCCTTGGCGTAAATGATGATGTCGTCAAGGTATACCGCGAGCTCGATTCCCTGGAGTCCGGCTAGCACCAGGTCCATCAGCCTCTGGAAGGTGGCGGGACCGTTCTGAACTCCCATCGGCATACGGGCATATTCGTAGTGGCCGTTTGGTGTTGAAAATGCTGTTTTGTGCATATCCTCCTTGGCCATCGGTATCTGGTGGAACCCCGATTTTAGGTCGAAGGTTGAGAAGTACTTCGCTTGTCCCAGCTGGTCCAGAGCGTCGGTTATTATCGGTAGGGGGTACGAGTCGTGCGTTGTTTTTCATTTAGTCCGCGAAAATCGACGACCAATCTCCATCGCTTCTGTCCGTTCGCTCCCACCTTTTTTGGCACTACCCATGCGGGTGAGTTGTACGGGGAGGCGGAAGGTTTAATTATCCCTGCCTTTAATCCTTCTGCTACGTGTCGGTTAATTTCATCTCGAAGTAGCGGTGGCTGTCGGAATTGTCTCGTTCTTACTGGGAGATCGTCGGTGGTGGGGATGTGATGGGACAGCACGGTCGTCGCTGGCAGCGGGTCACCGGGTAGGGAGAACAGGTGACCATATTCGTGGATTAATTTTCTCACGTGGTTGTTTTCTTCTGCGTTCAACCCCTCTCGCGGAAGAATTTCGAAGACTTCGTCGGTCCGGTCTCTCCTCTTCGTTGCGTTTACCGTCGCTATTTTCCCTTCGCTGTTTACTTCACCGAGGCCGACGGTCACGTGTTCCTCGGTCGCCGCTCGAATTTGTTCGCATTCGGTTAGTTCGAACACCGGTACTTCTATCGTGATCTCCTCCTCTGATGTGTTTATTGCGTATAGGTGCGCGACTCCGTTATCTACGTTCACGATGCAATTCCCCATGTAGATGTCGGGCCCGGCGTTGATCGAGGGTAACATTCCTACTCCTATTTCTGGGTTGGCGACCCTCACGTATACCCTGTGCTTGCTTCGCGCTGGAATGGTGAGCCCTTCCCCTTTTCGAAACGGGTATGTGTCTTTTCCTACGCTATATGTTCGTTGGCTATAGGAGATTGTAGCTTTAAATTTGGAATGGAATGTCGAACCTAGTATGGCGCTCTGTGAAATCGGAAAATTGTCGTCGACGACGTGGAATTCGCACCGTCGACCGTCCAGCATAATGTCGACTCGTCCGTGAGTCGTTGATTTTCCGTTCGTAATTCCTACTAATTCCCATGTATCGTTTGCGTATACTGGTACATCGTTCGCTACGCTTCCTCTCTTGATCAGGCAGATCTCGGCACCAGTATCTACCAAGAAATCTGCTCGTCCATTCCGGAGGTCGTCGCTGTATAGTTCGATCGCGGGGGCGGCGATGAGCCGATTTCCTTGAATCTCTAGGATTCCGTTTACTCGTTGAGGCCGCACGGTCGCATGTTCGCGCTGGGTTGTACGCCCGGGCTCGGTCCTGACGCGTCGGGCCGAGCCCTCTCCTCGTTTAAATCGCGCTGAAAACTTTTACTATGATTTCCGGCTTGTCCCTGCGCGTTCGGTTCGTATGCGTTTCGTCCCGGAGCTCCCGAGTTGTATCCCCGTGGTTGGTATCGCCCGTGCCAGCCACCCTGATGGTCCGTTCGCGAATTGTTTGCGCGGTCTAGCCAAGACCCGTTTCGTATCTGTCCTTGGTTGCGTGGATCGTTTGAGCGCTCGTTCCACGATTCCGACCCATGATTCCAGTGGTTTTCCCGGGGTCCGTTGTGTCGGACCTGGTTGTCGCGAGGGCGTGATCCTCTGTAGTTACCGCGGCCTTGGGCGGTACTTTGTCTAATTTCCCTGACCAATGTATTGCATTCGGCTTGGGTATGACCCTTATTCCTACAGAAATTACACCGCTTACTCGTATCGCGCCAGAGCGGTGTTTGCGCGCCGCTAGCGTTGTCGCTTTTTCCTATCGGGGCGTCGCGTATTCACTGGAGGTCGCGTTCGATCTTGTCGACAAGAAACCTGGCCTCCGATAAAGTCGCGGGGTTCCCTGCTACTAGTCGTGTATCGACGTCTGTTTTTAAGCCTCTACGAAACGCTCTAAGGGCTATTTCCTCGGCTTGTTCTATCTTCGCTGTTCGCGCACCCTCGGAGGTGTCTGTTCGTGTTCGCACCTCGATACGGAGATTCTCGTAAATCGTCGCTATTCGGGCCCCGTAAGTCGCGGATGTTTCGTTAGGGGTTGGATGGGCTCGGTATAACTCTTCCATCCAGTACGAATCCCCTCGTTTCCCGTCGAACACCGCATTTAGCCTAGCTACTACTTCGTCTAGCTTCTCCATACTCATAACTGCGATGGCGAAATCTGCCGCGGTTCCCTTAAACTTCCTGCTTAGGGATTGGACTACTAATTTTTCCATCTCTGGAGGGACCGACGCGACCGCGTTTTTACACCACTGAATAAATGGGATTAGGTGGTCCGGGGTCCCATTGAAGTTCGGTATCATATCTAACGCGTCGCGAAGGTGTCCGTGCGCGTTTCCCCGGTGAGCCATCGCCGATGTATCACCCTGTGCTTGCGGCGGATTCGTTATGTTATTTACTTGTTCCATTTCTCCGACCGACGTCAGCGTGCCCTCTTCGGAATCGCTGTTTAAATGCGGTTTGCTTTCGCGACGCGCCCACGGATCGAAGGGTGAATGATTTTCTCCCGTCGATGGGGTTTCGGGCATTCGATATTCGGATGCGCCGACGTCTAATTTAGGCGCACTGATCACACAATCAAGTTAAGTTCGTAATAATGTAAAGCGGGACTTACCCAAAAAGGTTCCATACTCGGAAGAGGCAGAGGGCGATTATCATTCTCTTTCGTCCTCTTTTCGGTTTCTTTGGTATCCTGGTCGTTCCCCGTCTCTGGGTTCGTTAAATCCTTATGGTCACTTCCCGTTGTGACACTTGTGGGTTAATCAATTAACCCACTCACTTTGTCACCAAAATATAAAAATTTCACCTTTCGCACACACCCCACACTTAGCACCAAATTGTTACGAACGCGATCGTTGGATGTTGTTTTCGCGTAGTAACGGTCGTTCCGAGCGGTTAGAACGTCGATTATTCAGAGTTCGGGGGAGCTGCGCGTACAACTCTCTGAGTTGTTTTAAGGAAGTGACGGGTTCGGTTGTAGTTCGAGACGAGTAATTGGGAGAAAATAGTATCAATTGGGTTTATTCATGAGCTTGCCCTACCCCACGACCTTACAATATGTTGATAAAGCGACTCTAATATGAGGACTTGTGATATTCGTGCGATATGAAAACTTGGTCGGTTAACAATTAGCAAGATCAGCGAGAGGACTGTCTTGGATGATCGTTCGGCGATGACTGCCTTCGCGGACCCTTCGTGCGGCCCACGACGGTTCGCGCAATGATTCCTAATTCAGGAAAAGGGTCTTGTTCACGCGCCGCAGAGCGCTCTCCGAGAGTTCTGCGGCTCGGTGGAATCTGCTGATTCCGCGGAAAGGTGTGAGATCTGTTCCAACGGTCTTTCCCATGATTCGGATTCCAGGTCGGCGGAATCCGTTGGTAGCAACTGGACCGTTGGACGGTGGACGAAGTCCGTCCGTAACAGTTATATTCATTTTTCAAAACAATTTATGAAAACCGTTATTCCACAATTCCGCAATTTTTTTCAAATATGCATATTGCACGTTATTGTATATTGCACGTTCATTAGAATAAACGGGGAAGGGTTAATGTGGTAATAAAAAGACATGTTATCGAGGATTTTTTCAATGCGGTACGAGTAGCACTAGTTTATTCAGTTAATTGCCCTATAATAATACCTTATTTAACCACTGTTCTCAAGAATTTTTATCGAAAAATATTGACACTGAATACATAAGCTAGATAATTCTGTTGCGAGTTCTGATGAACACCGCAAAATACCTTTTTTCCGCGGCACCTCCGGAAATTCACTGCCACTCACTTCAGTATGAATATTTTTCAATGAAATTTTTTGAAAATGGTGGTTCAATAACGTATTATCATAGGGTATTCAATTGAATAAACTAGCGCTACCCGTATCGCAATAAGAAAATTCCCGACAACATGTCTTTTTATCATGGAATTAACCCCCCCCCCCCCCACCTCACCCCCCCCAACCCACCTCACCCCCCCCCCCCCCCAGCCCACCCCACCCCCCACATATTGTAATAAACTAACGTGCAGTATGCATATTTGAAAAAAAATGCGGACTTGTGAAATAACGGTTTTCATAAATTGTTTTGAAAAATTAATATAACATTAAGAAAGTCGAAGGTGTGGAAGGTTCGGTATTTAGCTGTGTGTCTCAATTAACGGGTGGCATTTTTAGCCAAACAGTTATTGGTCAGCGCTTCCCCGAAATCTCGAAAATGTGGTTTAGAAAAAATGCGTTTGAAGACGCAACAACAGATTTTTCATAAAATAATTATACTCACATTAATCAGCTATGCCTGATGCATATAGCAGTCCTTCCGTTTCGTCAGAGTTATCATTTTCTGCGCTTTGAGAAAAAAATTATAACTTTGGGTGATATTTGAATTTCAATGCTTCCCTCTCTAGAATACCTCTGTATAGAAATGAAAAAAATTGGTGTAAAATGGAGACTTCTACTATTCACCCATACCACCGGGCAATCGAACGTTCATAGAGGGATAAGCAGGCTAACACGCCTGTTGCAAATATATATAGTCGTCTTGGCGGTTTATAATCCACATGTTTACTCCGAATAAAAGATTTAGATTTTCGAAAATTCATAATCGTGCTACAGCTACGCGGTTTCGTTTCCAAAATGTTTCGGACATTCGAAGCATCACCCCGATGAATATATGATTGATTATGATAAAGACTGCATTGTTCGTAACATAATGTATCTATTACTTGACGCTGCATACCCCCCTTTGGATCCAAAATATCATGTCCTGACCCCAGTGGAGTTACCCCACCCAGCCTACTTTGAATCCAACGTCTCTTGCGTTGACCCTACGCAGCCTCCTTTCAATCCCAAGTCTTCAGACAAAATTATCCTTGGCCTGTTTTGGATGCAAAGTCGGCTACGTAGGGTTACATCTGCCACAGATTCGGGCTCCAAAGGAGTTTTAGGAAAGTGAATGCAGGGTGAAGTGGAGTAAAAGGAAGGTTACCGATAGTACTGAATTCTAGAAACAGGACCTGGTTGGTTCAACGGAGGTTGGCGGTTAATGCATTATAAAGGAGGTCTAAGATTTCGAATCGGGAGGTAATTATCTTATTTCCCAATGCTTCTAATAGTCACTCGTGTGACGCATAACATGACATGAGTGCAATATATACCTACAATGTGCCTATCAACCGTTAGAAGAGTTTTAAAACTGAAATTTGCACAAGTAGCAAACTTGTAGCACTTCACTTTGACCAAATGCGATCTTCTCATGTTCACAATTAGGTTAGCTGTGTTGATATCGTTTTCAACATTTTTTTGTACTTTCATACTAAGTTCCCAGTCACAAAAACGTTGGGACTGATCGAGTGTCAGACTCAGTGCCTGAATGGCATTTTCGCGAACAAGCGTCCCTCGACATCACTTTATTGAAATTTTTTGTTATTTATTATTTAAAAAGTAGCATTCAATTATTGGCGACTATCATTGATGTTCTTTTTTCCTTGTATCATAGCGATTCAAAGTAAATCTATAGAATTGATGGGACCTGGAATAAAAAAATACATGATTCAAAATCTCTTCATGATACTTGCGTAATTCGCAGTAGTCCAGTCAGATTAGCATTTTATGTGGATGCAAGAGCTAGAGTTTTTCTAGAGATTGTTATGTGTTTGGAATATGTTCAGGAACAATCCCTGAGAATGCTCCCGCCGAAGCTAGTTTGCTTCGGACGGAAAAAATCAAATGGGTCGCTCGTCTACGTTTCAATTTCAGCTCATTACTCGAAAAGTATCAACTTTTGGAGAAAAAGTTACGGATCCAAATTTGTCGTTAATCAAATTTCACGTTAAAACGCCAAGTACATAAAATGTTCATAAAATCAATTGCATCATTGCAAAATTGGACTTACGTGTGAAAGAAAAAACGAAAAATGTGTCATTAAAACAATGATAAACAAATTTTGCGCATACGATCGCATTGTGTATTTCTTCAACTTTCAATGCACGAAAAGCCATAAACTTCTGGATATTGCTTCCCAATAAAAACGGCCATCGAAATGATCGCGGTCGAGCGTAAAATGCATTCTCTCGACGCGAGCGCGACGGAGGGGAAAGCTCGGAGCCGCGGACGAGAATTGACCTGCGCGCTTCCAAAATCGCAACGTCGAGAGAAAATGACATTTTCTCAGCTTCTAGTGTACCGAGTCAGACGATTTCTTTCAGGTCGCTACCGAATCGCGAGACGAACAATGAGATACACGGATTCGCTCGTACACCCATATTTCATACAGATGTGCGGGTATACTGGAAAGGACATTCTAGACAAAGAATGGGAAATGTATATTTTTACCTAATTTATTGAATAACGTGAACGAATATGAAAACAGAAATCAATTATTGCGCGATTCAACATAATTTATATTCTAATATATATTTTGATTAACATCCAAGGGGATATATCGCTGTGAACGCTGATAATTTGCACTGCTGCAATCATTCCGGCCGGTTGAGTAGCTGACATCGAAAAAGGAAAAAATGTCGTTGAACTAGAAGGTATGCCCGGTACAATGAATTAGGATTTTCGAATAATATAAATCTGACAAAATGGCGTAACTATGAAAACAAAATCTGTTTTTTGCATATAAAATGTTCAGTTTTTTTCAATGCTAGATCGTCAATTTTGCTGCAATCAAAAATATCCTAGCTCGCTGTGGAGTAAATTTATCCAAGAGTACTAAGTTCAAATTTCAAGTCGATCGGATAATTTCTCTTTCAGTTACAATGGCAGCAAACTTGAAAAATGTCATTTCGAGAAAAACGAAAGAGGGGTAGATTGGGGCATTTCATAGCCACGACCGGTTGCTCTTTGGAAGGCTGCCATCCGCGGAGTTTTAGAGACGCGACCTTGAAACTTTTACAGGACATTCTTGAAACTATACACTGTTGCAAAAGGAAACAAAAAAGAATCGATTCTGTCAAGGTTATTGCAAAAAATAACATCCACACAGTCAGGTGATGAAAAAGAAGATTTATTATTAAGAAAAATAGAAACAATGAAAAGATACTGAACGGCACGTCAATTTAGCATGCTGACGTGCTGCACACTGCGCGCTCGCGTAACGTCGCTTAGTAGTTCGCAACAAGGGCGTTTTTGTCGTTGCTCACTGATTACTGATGACATCTGGACGGGACCAAGCGCACCAGCGGTCGGTTGAGTAGAAGAACTAGAGTGTACAAATAATACTAATGTTTCAACAGATTTATTGAAAGTGTCATAGTGGTATAGCACTTCAACGCTCCATTCTAGCTCTTTTGAGGGGTTAGTTACGTCCAGCAGCGCCAAAAACGCGCTGAAAGAAAATCTGTTTTTCGAAGGGATGACAATGGAAATTAATAATTATAAACCTTACAAATTGTTTGTTAGTATTCAAACTTTATAGAACACTTTATTACACTTTGTTTTTACCAAACTTACTAAATGACCAATCACGTGACCCAAAGCACTACGAAGCAAAAGTTGCTCCACGGTTTCCATGATTTCTCCTTAAAATGTTGATGGATCTGCAAATCGTAAAAAATTCTTCTGAGATGAAGTTGTCTTTATAGTCTGTCGCTCCGGATTTTTGGATGTCGAAAAATTTTGCGACTTACGGCAATTTAAAAAAGAGTGTGCGCTTTGCGTGATAAACTTCACACTTCAATTATGTTTATGCAATTTTTAATTGAAACATCAAAAATTTGCAATGATGCAATTGATTCCACGATAGTGTTTACATGGTGATATGAACGTGCAGTTTTATGAAGAACAAATTTGACTCCGTAACTTTTTCTTCTAAAGTTGATACTCTTCGGTTTACGAGCTGAAACTGAAACGAAAACGCACGGTTTTCGCTTCCAGAAACTGTAATGATTTTTATTTCTTCACGACATATCCGAGCGTGTATATAAATTAAAACGTAAAAATGTATATAAATAAAATGAAAGGACACGTGTATAAAGCGTAAAATTAAAGAGAAATAAAATAAAATGACCCACACGACAGCAAATTCACGAGTCACGCACACCATCAACGAGACCAATAAATATATGTAAATAAAATAAAATGAATAAATAATAAAATAAATAAATGGAGAGACGGCACAGACGAGAGAGTGAGATATATATTGCGCCAGTCCTTTTCAGCAGGATGGGTCCTTGACGATCGTGGCAGCTGCTGATTGTCCTGGCTCAGCCTCGTCGTCGTGACCTGATCCCAGCGGCAGGTTGCACATCTGTGCCGTGGAGGCGTCGTCGGCGTGTACGAGTCCTTCGTCCTCTTTTGGTTTAGATTTTGGCGGTGGTTTGTGAATTCTACTTCACCGTCAGAACGTCACTTCGACGACGTTGTCTCTCTCTGACAGGTGGTTTGTCTCTGAGTGCGTCGGTACAATTTTTGTACCTTGGACTCGACGCGACGTGTTCCCTCTTTCTGCCTCTCTCTCTCTCTCTCTGTCTCTAGTGTGTGTGTTTGTGTGTCTGTATAATCCTAATTCCCACAGAAACACATTTAATTTTTTTACGTCTGAAGCCAACTTTCGGCTAATTAGGCTGGACTACAGAAGAAACGCTATTTTTCAGTCGCATACTCTACAGTGAAGTCTGATAAGACTGAGTGTTGGTGTAATCACCAGTTTATACCACTACAGATATGCAGTGGTTCGTCGCATTTAAAATTTTGTTAAGCGGTACAAAAATCAGTCGATTTTTAGAGACAAGAATATCGAAATGAATCAACTACATTATATTTTTGAAAAATAACTATTTTTTATGGAACATCACTCATGATTTTCTACCAAATATTGTCTTTTTCATTGATTTGCAATGATGTTATCTAATCACACAAATATATAACGGGGAACGCCAAATCAACCACTTTTGAACCCGACCGCTTTCGATTTGACGGAATTTTTTTACGTGTAGTAATTTCGTCGACGATCGGCCATTTCCGGCTTTTATTTTACAATCCCTAGCTTTGTGGCCAATTATTTTACATCGATGACATCGATAAGGAAATTCTTCCTTATCACGCGATCCACTATTTTCCGGTATACTTTTGTTTCCGTTACAACGTCCTTTCGCGATCATGGCATCTTGAACCGTACTTCGTACATCATTATTTCGAGCATTACCTTCTTCGATGATTTGAATACGGAACACTTCAGGCGTTGGTAACGCCTCGCGCGATTCGATGGCACATCGAAAGTTC
The DNA here is from genome assembly GCA_963969455.1 of Arge pagana. Lineage (NCBI taxonomy): Eukaryota > Metazoa > Arthropoda > Insecta > Hymenoptera > Argidae > Arge > Arge pagana. Next base: position 12,326,715 of record OZ018312.1, on the reverse strand, counting down.
TCGAAACTATTCGGTAAACTATATAGGAGCAGAATCGCTAAGAGATCGGGATTAATGTCAACTTCCATTTCAATCAATTTGTCGACTGTGTCAAAAAACTTACGTACATGTTCGCGCACATCATCGCAATCGTGCATTCGTTGTAATATCAGTTGCTTTAGCAATGTGGCTTTCCGATAAATACCTTCCAGCCTCAACCACATTTCGCGCGAACTTCTGCATCCTTTGACTTGCTTGAGTTCCGACGGATTTATTGCGAGAATAATATCGGACTTCGCTTTACTATCGCCGGTTTTCCATGCTGTTACGACAGTCTCGGGCCAGTCTCGGATTCGAAGTGAAAATTGATTATTTCTACTCGGTAATTGATAACGACACGTTTTTTACGTGTAAATCTGTAATTCCAGAATCTGCGAGGCGGAGAGAACGAGGCAGAACAGATGTTACGATAATGCGGGAAGGATTGAGGAACCGAGGAAATTCGGTGATTCAAAAGAATTCAAGAGAATGGGGAAAATTGATCTTGGACGTGTTCTCCATGTCTCTGGGATATCCGGTGCTCGTCGAGCCGATAACGGTGAGCGCCAGGATTCTGCTCTTCACCTTTTTCTATTACGCAATGGTGATTACGACAGCCTACAAATCGTCACTCTCTTCGATGTTGACGACGGAGATCGATAAGCCTTTGATCACAGACGTAAAAGGAATACTAGCTGCTAATCTGACGACCGGTGGTGAGATCGAGGAACTTGAAATCTTGAAGGATCAGGTGAACGCATCGCCCGTGAATCGAGAGCTAATACGACGCTACGTCGTTTACCCGACTCGTGAAGCTGTTCGCAAACGTTTGACCGTCAATCACGATTTCGCCTACTTGAGTTTGATGTCGGATTTAATATACGACGATAAAGTTTGGACCAGTATCAACGCATATTCTCAATATCAGATTCTTCCGGATCGGGTATTGACGTACAATTCTATGATCGTTTGGCGACCAAACACAGTCCTCTATATACCAATGGAACGAATTGTACTGAGTATTTTTGAATCCGGACTAGCGAATCATTGGTCGAGAACGACGCTTAATCACAGAATCAAAGTCGCTTTGACTGCTGACGCCGTAGTGAATTCACAAAATAAACGAGGCACCATCGCGAAATACGAGCGCATATTCGTCCTTTACGCAGTTTGTATGTTGATATCGTCGTTTGTCTTCTTAGCCGAGCTGCTCGTGCACAAATTGGCCCGAACAATAGATTGTACACACCCGAGTTTAAGCACGCATGACGTTTTTCCCACCAAATTCGAAGGACGTTTATTCCGAAATATATTCTGGAGACGCGTGACGCGCAGCTCGTACATGGACGTTCGAGGCGAGAAATAAAATGGTTGAATGACGCATTTATAGACGACATCATTCACCTGGGTACACCAATCGTCGCTTCATCGAATTGGTACCACTGCCGGAGATTTGCCATATTGATAGAGCGTAGCGGCTTATGTTAGCGAATCGCTCGATTTTTATTTCATTATTACTATTTTTTTATCACTATTTTATTATTCTCAATTATCATGTCATGTCCCAACGAGATGACAGAATATCTCATTGATCCGTTAATATTATAATATTTTGTTACGCCTCACTGGTCATGTTTCCATGCGGATTCAAGAGGCGGCGAGTGTTGGCATGAGTCGAATTGGATAGTGTAGTAAGGGTTCAAGCTCTCGCAGAGACTATGTGGGTGTAGAAATTGAAGAAAATTGATTCGACATATTATTCAACGATTGACTTGAAATTTGTCATTGAATAGTTGGATAAAATTGCTTAGCATGAACATAACTTGGTTGATCGTAATAGAACATAATGTTCGAAAATAACGTAAATTTAACAAGGATGGTCATGTCGCATGTTTATTCAAACGGGGAAATCGAAATGAGTCGTCCGCTAATAATAATTATACAAAATAAATGTTCAAACACTCACGCAACAGAAGATGAATGATGATACGTAAATCAATAATATGGTTATAGTTCGTATGGGGATTCTCACTTGGGAACACACACACACGTCTGATAACAGTTCAAAAGTTTGACAGATCGTAGATGCGATAATACACCAAACTGATCACGCTGATCGATGATTCACGAAATTCTCTGATGAGTGGTGGAAATTTTGATAATTAAATTTAAGCAAAGTTTACCACCAATATACGAAAATATGAATTAAATGTTTGGCATAACTTGAGTATTGTAGAGATGGAAATTAGAATGACAGGGGCATACATGTCCTAAACACTGATCGCTGATGTGGACCTCTCGTGACAAGCCAGGGCAGAGTTGGTGTACGTGAAGGGTTGGCTGAATATCGTTAAATTCGGGAATCAGGGATGTACATGTCTCAGGCACCGGTTGCTGATGTAGATCACTCATGACGAGCTAGATGTAAAATTCAAGTAGTTGAGGGTTGGATGGTTTTGATGGAATTTTAATTAAAATGCCGACGATGATCGGAGAGAAATACTAATGGAGAGTAGAATGGAAAAGTACTCATCGTTTTAGCAAAAATTGTACTGAACATGTTGGAGTTTTAACTGACTATTGAATTTAATTAGTGGTAAAAGCGAATTTCGAAAAAGAGGGAATTTCTATCATCGCCTCTACCTGTCCTTGGCGGGTGTCAACCAATTTACCCTTATCCTAGCAATCGCTGATGTCTAATTTGAAAACATAAATAATCAATATCTGGCGTTGCTATTCTGGCTGGACACGGGTGAAAGTTAGATTTGATACCTCAAATCCTTGACTTATCAAAAATTTCTTATTGAGAATTCGTAATTTGTGAAACCGCCATTTGAATCCCTTGTACAATTTTTTTTATATGGTATGATTTGACGATTCATAAGTGCAAATAATTTGAAACTTGAATGGAATATAAAATTGATGGATGATAAACTTTGCATGAATTATACAATTATTATTACCAGTTGTCCAAAACAAAAACTCGGAGGTTTCTCAAGAAAAGGTTTTTATACTTAGCGGCTGGCGAAGAACTGACTTTTGAGTTTGCATACGAAAAATCAACAAACAGTTGCACAGTGAGTTACGGAGGATTCAATCTGCCAATCGAAGCAACTGCCTACATATTACGGATGGCGAGGATCGTCACACTAAATCTAACGATACGGGGACTGTGTCACAGTATTCTGGATTCCGATCGGAGTTCAGGAAAAATCCAGCACTCAAACATGTTGAAAATTTTCCAAACTAACCACCTAGGTACAAGTTTACTTTTTATACGTTCACTGTTTACATATAACTATGTATGTTATAACATTTATATATTTAACATTATCAAATAATACAGACATTAACATTTATTATATCGAAGAGTTTCGTTCCACTATTGAAAGATATTTGAGCGTTTTTCTGAAAATTATGCCACCAGTACGTATGCGCGGTAGTCGATACGAACGATGTCGGCACTAGAATTCTCCATATTTCTGAATACATAATATAGAAATTCTTATAACTTGGTAGACGTATGCTTTGAATCATTATGAACAGCATTTTTTCGCTGAGAATTTTGCACAATCATGAGATTTGTTAATATTTTTTCGATATTAAAAGTGTGCTCGGCACTCTCAGCAGCGATTGCATATAATCTGGGGTAAATGCGGTTGGGTCACGCGTCGACGTCGCTATTCGATTCGGCCCTTCAATTGTCCCGATACTAGCTTGTATTTTTCACGAGCGCACTGACGTTGAAGTTTGCTATTCTGCATCTCAAGTGCCTCATTCCACCCGCAATACTGATGTTATTCATCGTTGGGTGATACTTTAATTACTTGTCAAATGGTCATGAGTTTCTTTATTCTTTGTTGACTCATTCGAATGATTGAATTTTTTCCACTGGTCGGCCTATGCCGACCGAGTGCGTTGGATCGAGTTCCGCAGTCATTTGAAACCATCAACCGTCCATTCAAATACTTCATATGCCACCGCAGCAAGGGAATTCATTTGCTATTCGCAAATTTGGGTGTTTTTGTCATTATCTGTGAATTTTGATGTTGAACATTTTGCATCAATCCATAAGTGTAACTTGAAGGTCAACGAGCGAAGGATTTTTAGTTATGATTTTCATCGGAAAATTTCAGGAAAAAAATCCAATTTTATGAAAACGACGGAGAACATGGTTGAATTATGAATTGGAGTCTTATTCTTTCAATTTCGCGCTAAAAATGACGAGTGAGAAAAAAATTATCATCTTTTTCGATCAAATTTCCGATGGATAACTGTATGTTTCATTTTTTTCGACGCATTGTTTGAACCGTTCGAACATAGATTCAAAAATTTCGAAGCAAAATCGAATAATTACGGAAACCCCTATTAACTCGATTCAGAGATATTTCATACTCGAGAAATCTCTTGTTAACACCTAAATATGGACTAGGTAGGCACACGCATGGACTAGGTAGGCACGAGCCGCGGACCCCGAGCCTCCAAAGACCACACCATAAATGTTGTTTCCGGTGCAGACTATTGATTCTCCTATTCTTAAGATCAAAAATATCCAGTGACAATTCTGGCAGCCTATCTTTCATATACACAAATCGGAGAAATGCCGCTGAAAAATACTTCTGATAATTCATGATGAACGCGAGGGGCTCCCAATAGATAGTGACAAGGGCCACTACTCGCATCAACACGATGCTGCCCACAATTAATGAAGTTGTCTATTACGACTATGTATATTGTACCGAATATAATTTCTGGGCAGTATTTGATCGAAATGAAATTCTTTCTCGAGGCAAATTTGACAAGCATGAAAAAATATCACGAGAACTGAATTTCAATCTCTTGGTGCGCGCCGACCGCGACGACGATACGTACCAGGATTGTTGTCATAGATTTGCAAACGCTTTTCGAATACTGTAATACATGTTACAATAATTGTTCTTCGCGATTTATTCTTCAAATTTCCCTGCCATTCATATCAGTAGTAGCTTCTCAAGCGAAGAATCAATACGTGTTTCCTCATGCTGCTTAATACGTCGGTAAAGTAACGACAGCTTCGAAGAGACCAATTTTTGTCGGCTTGTGCACTATTTGTGCCCAGAACGGTCTGTCTACATAGAACTCGAAGTCCCTGCGCTTACTGCGTTTACTCAGTACCATGCCTGTGAGCAATGAAAGAAAGCTAATTTAATCTTCGAAAGGAAGCTTGATACGAGATTTCGAATAAATGATCAATGAATCGTTGAAACCGACAAATTCATAGTGATCAAATTCTATGAATGGACTCGGATTAGCGAAGCTCGAATTGTGTTTGGCTTACGTGTTACTGCAGCTGCCTCGGTACCTTCTTCGTTAACTTCGATAAATGCTTTTTGAATGATTTGGCTCACGGATAATCGCTCGCCAGAAATACCCGAAAAATCGGCTTTATTCGGATCAAACATGTCAGTCATGCCCATCTACGCAAATTCGAGGAAAATCATAAAAATGCTCCGATTTTTACTACTTTATGACAAACAAATTGGGATTGATCTTACCTTTTCAAATATCTCTTTCAAATTCAGCTCAGACTCAATTCGGAACTTGGGTAAACGAATATCAACCGAAGTCTGATGACCATTCAGTAATGTATCCAATATATCCGGGTTGTGAACGTTCTCCAATACGGCATTGAGACCGGTTATTTCATTTGGTAACACGATAATCATGGAAAATTCGTTACCCTGAATGTTCAAGAATTAGTATGCGAATCAACCACGATTGCGACGATCTTATGTTACGAAAATGATTTCGATCTCTTACCTTATAGGGTAGCTCGACAAATCTCGCATCCAATTCCGGAAGAAATCCACATTTGAATGTACGTTTCATGTGCATCGTAGGTACATCTTTGACGATAGTCTCGTTGACATGAAATGGGGCATCAAGAGTTTGACGGGAATTGAATTGATGTTCCCACTTTCCCTTGAAATATGTAGCGTTCAGTAGTAAAAGCCGGGTATTTCCATCAAGACAAGCTGAAGATTAACGTTAAGGCTTTAGTCTACTTTGGACGCTCCGAAAAAAAAACGCTAATTTGTCGAATTTCGTTGACGTTGTTATGATATATATAAATGAAAATGTTGTTGAGCTCAATAAATACACTCTTAAAATATACTTCAATTTTTTTTTTCACTCATTCGACTCAATATTTATTCACGGAAAAGGCAACTTTTCACTAAGTACGCAAGTGACTTGCATGTCGATTTCTCTGCAAAAAATCATCCGAAACATAAAAATCCAACATTGCTAGATAATAGAGCGTACCTGTGGGTTGACATATACTAGATAATAGAGCCCATAGTTATACATTCGCTTGAGTTCAACGTCGCAGCCGAGAAATAATCACCTGGTCTCATGATATCTTTGATTCGGTTGTTTGTTTGCTTGCTGCACCATTCGTTAATGATGTTCGCAGCGACCGCTGGTGATCCAACGAAGTCAAGTTCTTGACATTCCGAAGAGAATTTCGTCCTGGTTAACTCTTTATACGCTTCCCTCGCGATACACGTAGATGCGATGAAAATCTTGTTTGCTGTGTGTAAATCCACATTCTCAACCTCCTGTTAGTACAGTTCAGACAGATTTCAGCATCAGGCATAAGACGCGTGCAACAATTATTCTCGAGGAATGACAAATTTGTCGCAATAGGTGAGTACACTGGAAATCTTATTACATTCAGCGTTGCTGTGAGTTTAGTAAAACCTGACAAGCCGAATGTATCGTCGCTGGGAATATGGAGATGGGCTCGCATTTGCGAAGCAGTTTCGCCACGAGCTCCGTATGCACTCATTGCCGTAACAACGTGAGCGCTCAACGGAGAAGCGATCAAGTTACCGACTCCTTTTTCCAAGACTTTCTGAAATGTATAAATATACACCAAGTGTATCGACAAGCATTTTTAGGTCGACTCTTGTCCAGTATCAAGTGAGTTTTCTTCTTCATTTTCGTGCGAAATAATTACCTTCATCATGTTTCGAGAAAAGACACCAACAGCTTCCACTATTGCTTCATATCCGGTGTTGTCAGCCATATCTTCGATTAAATTGCTAATCGATCTGTGATGATGACGATCGGAGACGATGTAGATGCGATTATATGATGTTTATTCCATTCAATAACTCAGAATTTATCGATATTTCATATTTATTGTCAAGCAACATTAATATTAAGGTGGAATCTACTTAGGGTGCTTCAAAAAATCAGTTTCTTTCAAATTCATAGACTGTTAGAAAAATATCTTAAAAATACATTCCGAAAATTTAAGAACGATATTCGGATTCCTTTAAAACGGTGTGTATACAAGGGTAATCAAAAGCATCTTTTTTCTTTTAAACACCTTAAAAACTTTGTCCGGGTATAAAATCAAGTCCCTGAAAATATGAGCTCCTAATATTCATATTAAGATAGACCGAATCGCATTTTCTATCATCCATAAGAATAACAGAGGAAAATTTGTTTTTGCTTGTTCTAATTTTTGTAACGACCTAATGGAGCTTCATGAAGAAAGTCTCCATACATAATTTCATAGAGAATTAAACGCTCTGCAAAAAAGTTTCCCGAGTATTTTTCACAGAATTCATTGGTTCAAAAGGTATTCAAAGTCAACGTTCAATCTTTCGCAAATTTGGCGGACTCTTTTTTTAATACATTGGAGAAATACCAAGTGACCTTTTTTGTAGACCGTTCAATTCTCTCCAAAAATATGTAAACAGACTTTTTTTATCGAGCCTCATTATCGCGTTATAAAAATCAGAAGAAGCAACAACAAATCCTGTGTTATTCTTATGAAAAATAGAAAAGTGCGGCGTGGACTATTTTAATATCGATAATAAAAGCTCATATTTGCAAAGACTTACAAGGAAACCTTTCGAACCCGAACTCGCTGATTTCGATGATCTTGATATATGTTGTAGAACATCGAAAAATAAGAGACACGTATTTTTTTATATGTGCTCTTAAGCCCATTTAGGGGGTGAAATCTACCCTCAAAGTTCACTCTTAAAAAGTCTTTTCGATATATCTCTGCTTCCAATAGGTATTCCACGACGGAACCAATTGAAAAATGCTCTTTGCGGCGACGCGAAGCTACTAGACATTGTTATGGCCACGGGGGTTGCAACCCCTATTTTTTGTACTGGAAAAACCACATTTTTCGAAGATATATTCGTAGAAGTGATTCGAATATTGACTTGAAAATTGAAAAATAAATATTCTGGGCGGTAAAATGGAGTAAATAAGTTGACGTATCCAAGGATTCCGCGTTAAGCACCCCCAAACACGGTGACTACCCCTTCAGACATTGGTCATCTGCAATAATGAAGAAAATGTTTTTCTCAAAAGAAATACGAATAAGATATGTTTTGAGAGACACGTATTTTGTTACATGTGCTCTAAAGCACGTTTAGGGCGTGAAATCTACCCTCAAAGTTCACTCTTCAAAAGTCTTTTTCCGATATATCTCTGCTTCTAATTGGTATTCCGCGGCTATGATATTGCTATGATACGATGCGGCTGGTGTAAGAAATCATTGTGTTTCAAACATTTCTATGAAGATTACCATTATTGTCATGAATAATACACTTTAAATTGAGAATTTGAAAAATATTCATCCGCTATAGAATCAGTTCTAGTTTTTTGTATTGAAGTTTTCTGGGTCAGTACATATGCAGCTGAACCTGATTTCCATGATTGTTGAAATAAAAAATCAAAAATGAGACCTGTGAGCACTTTACTTTGAAAAAACCAAATTGATTTCGAATATTTTTAGTATTTTTATATGTACATGATATAAACACGATTTTCCGAAGTTGATAACTTCTTGATTACCACGAACAGCATTCTGTACAATGATTTGTTGGTGCTTCAACAGGATCAGGAAAATGATGCTGTATTGTATCTTCAACTATTTTTGCTGCGTGATCTTTGTACTGTTCTTGAAAATGTAATGTCTCTCCAATAATCATATCTACGTCATTGAAATCATTTGTGGCACTTATCAGTATATCTTTAATCGATTCTGCTAACTCCATTTCTCTATGATTGGCCGTTCCATCTTGTATTTGAATATTTTGAAAAAACGCGGATAATCAATGTATAACAGTCAAAGGATTGATTCTGATTGTTGAGTCCGGATGGAGGAACAAACCTACTCAATGCTTCTGAAAGACTACACTTATTCCCGAGTATGGAGTTTCACGACATATATACCCGGCCGATGAGTTACGAAACGAATAATCGGTGATAAACAGTATCGTAAAAAATTATCGGACGAAAAGACGAATTGATGGATTGAAAAGTCACTCGCGAGTTATAGTTTATCTTAACCAAGGTGATCCATTTTATGGTGAAATTATTGCCCCGTGATAAATGACTTTAAATATAAGATATTCGATATCTCAATTCATATCTTATTCGTATTTCTCTTGAGAAAAACATTTTCTTCATTATTGCAGATGACCAATGTCTGAAGGGGTAGTAACCGTGTTTGGGGGTGCTTAACGCGAAATCCTTGGATACTTCAACTTATTTACTCCATTTCACCGCCCAGAATATTCATTTTTCAATTTTCAAGTCAATATTCGAATCACTACAACGAAAATATCTTCGAAAAATGTGGTTTTTCCGGTACAAAAAAAAGGGGTTGCAACACCCGTGGCCATAACAATGTCTAGTAGCTTCGTTTCGCCGCAAAGAGCATTTTCCAATCAGTTCCGTCGCGGAATACCAATTGGAAGCAGAGATATATCGAAAAAAGACTTTTTAAGAGTGAACTTTGAGGGTAGATTTCACCCCGTAAACGGGCTTAAGAGCACATATGAAAAAATCCGTGTCTCTTATTTTTCGATGTTCTACAACATGTATCAAGATCATCGAAATCGGTGAGTTCGGGTTCGAGAGGTTTCCTTGTTAGTTTCATGCTTGAGCAAAACTTTTAAATCTATTATGGAAGAAAATTTTGAAGAAAAAAAATTTGTTTTTCAGTCACGCTAGTGGGTGCATGTAGATTATGACGACCCTCTCCACGACAAAAAGAAATTAAAAAACGCGCACATCAAATGCAAGCTCCAAATGAGTTGCGAGAGGAAGATGAAGGAGCCGCTGTACAGTGCTGAAATCGGTGAATAATCAGTAATACACTTCAGCATTTGTTTAAACGCATTTGAAATCGAGTTTTGTATAGGAACATGTAACTTGGAACGTGTTTTTCTCAAAACTAGATTTCTTCAATTTACGGGAATCATAACGCAGAAACTAATTGATGGATCATCGTCATTGAAATGCGTTTACGTAATATAATTCATTCGAAAATGAATTGTACATTCGAAAGACTAGATTGATCGAAACATATTTATTACTGAAAAATGCCAACAAAAAACATGTTTAAAATCGATAATTTTTTTTCTTCGGAATCACGTTCCCAATTTCGAATCTCGATTTTTTTCCCAAAATTTTAGTTTATATTAGGCAAAGACATTTCAAAAATGTGTTGGAGTATTTTGGATGCGAATTACGAACTGCACAATTCCGGAAAAATTAAAACAACGGTAACGACACGCCAAGAGACATTGTAGAATATACGTAATGAATGAATGAAATGACTTGAAAAAATTCTAAGAGATACATCATAATATGAATAAATCATTGTCAGAGTCGTGGAAATTCTCATTTTTTTTCACCATGCAAAAGATCCTGTAACTTATCAAATATTCCGTCTCCTAAAGTGGTTCCTCCCACTTGAACAGATTCTGAAAATATTCAGAGTCATTCCCGAAAAATAGATTTCGCTTTTTCGATATCACAATTATTTTGATCTCGTTTATTCTCAGCAATTTGCAACACGAACAGCTCAGAAAAATGGCTCGTGTACTATTTATAGACAAGCAACTACTCGCGAATGCCGGAGATACGGTAGATACCACACCCAGTGGCTCAATATCGTGCAGCCCATCAGATCCAAACGACGTAATGGCAACACGATTTTCTATGACAGTTTCTATAGGTTTTGAGAAGTAGAACTTCTTAGTCGAGCAGATCCGTATTTGTGTGACGCGTAATGTCTGACATAAGATGTGCGGAGATGTAGAGAGAAGTTCAAGGCTGGCTGCTAGTGCGTTTATGACAAAGAAGGCGACTTAGGTGACGCAGATAGAAATATTAAAATTGGAGGAGTCGACGTATGGCACCGCATGTAAGTAAAAGCGTAGCTACTGTGAACAGAGAGGTAAACAGAGACAGAAAACACGGGTGTAGCATTGTCCTTGTCTTACCGCATGCGCCTTACAACGACGCTACTACCCTCCGCATTGTCTATTTCTTTTTATCGAGCATACGCGTTTCTGGGTGTCTCACCTCCTCTAGTTATATTATC
>OZ018312.1:12235696-12315090 GCA_963969455.1 Arge pagana | reverse complement strand
GATTTGAATCATTTTGCGAGTTTTCGTGCCTTTTCCAGCGCGTCTTTGAAGACACTGCATCGCCCCGAGCCTGCTGCGTGAGCCAGCCTGCTTTCTTCGAGCCCCTTCTCAGTGCACAGAATGCATCGTTCTGGGGCCGTACACTCCTTGGCTTTGTGTCCGGTGGCTCCACACTTGTAGCAGAGACTGCTCCTATCTGGTCCCCTACAGTGCTGGACAGTGTGTCCGTATCCGCTACACTTGAAGCATCGCGACACTACCGTTCTTGGCCTCACCCTGCAGCTGATCCACCCTATCTTAATGTGTTGGGCTTTCAGCAGCTGCTCTGCCCCTTCTGCACTCAATGTAACTATGGCCGCCTTCTGTTCCCTGCTGTTTGCCTTCGTCACCCATGTCTTGAGCTCGTTGGCATTATCTGGTATGTCCCTTCTGATCGCTTCCTCCACTTCCTCTTGGGTAGTGAGGCTATCAAGGTCTCGGATTTCTACCGTCGTTCTCCTCTCGAGTTGGCGGACTACAGCGTTTTCGCCGAGGGTGTTCCTTAGGGCGTCCCCAAAGGCTCCTTTGTTCTTGGTTTTGTTCCCTAGCTCCAGCAAGATTTCCCCCGCCTTGGTTTGGCGGATCGATCTCACTTCGGTATCCGTATCCTCTGGTTTCACCTTACCACGAATCTGGCTAAGGACTTCCGCGAAAGACTTTCCTTCAGCCGGTTTGATTATGAGCGCGTCAGGCCATTTTTTTCTCTTCCTCTTTTTTCTTGGGACAGCGCCCGCCGCTTGTGGGGCAGGTTCGCTGCTGCCAGGAGGGTTGCTGGGGCCCGCTTCCTCCCGTGCTTGCGCCTTTTCTTTCCTCTGCGTTTTTCTGGATTTGCTTTCGGTCCATCCGTCAGCCGCTTCGTCCTCCTTTCTCTTTTTCTCGTTCTCAGGCTGCGTGGGGCTGGAAGCTGATCTTTTCTTTCCCCCTTCTGCGGCGGTGCCCTGGAAAATTCTGATTTGAGATTCATCCGTCTGTGTCTCTTGGTTCCTTCTGACCAGTTGTGCAGACTTCCGGGATGCGCGGAGGTTTGTTATGATATCGATGGACTCTTCCAGTTTGGATATCCCTCTCTTGACGTCTGCGCTGATGTTAGGCTGTCTTTTGGTGGCTGCTCTCATCATTTTCAGGACTTCTCGGCACTTCGCCAGCTCCGCTTCCTCCATCTTCCGTGCGTTCGTGATATGGTCTTCGATAGGGGAGAGGTGAAAGCTCTGTCCTCTCGGAAATCTATGGTCCTCGGTGGGTGAGCCGTGCGGAGCAGGGCTGCTAGGACCGCTCGTTTCCAGGGTGGTCCCCCCGTGCCTTTTCCCTTGGGATGACGCTTGCTCGAGGGCCATCGTGGTTGGCGTTTTTGGTGGCGTGGTCGAAAGCCTGGGTCTTCGCGCGAAGGGGTTGATGAAGGTCTTGACCTCGGGTTCGAGGTCGACCAGCATGGTCACCCGTGAGCCGCTGCTTGTCGCGCCCTTGTTGTCCGTGTTCGTTTTTGATGTTGTTCCTCCGTGCGTTTGGCCTCCCCCAAAATCCATGAGGCCGGCACCGACCACCGGGGCTTTCACCCGATCGGAATCGGTGGTGAGATTCCCCCCGTTAGGGGTACTCACTTGGGGTACGTCGTTTTTGCGCACATCTCCCATAGTTGATTTTTTTTCCGGTTTTTCTTCCCGTAGCCTGTACCCTAGGCAGGGGCCCTTACTGGGTGCTACCATCCGGAGCCAGATGGACCCAGGTTTTTTAACGAGGTTGTTACTCCTCCGCCTCCTCCTTCCTCATCCCTTACGAGACGAGGCCCCGGGCTTGGCACCGGTACAGCGGAGATAATAATAATAATAATAATAATAATAATAATAATAATAATAATAATAATAATAATAATAATAATAATAATAATAATAATAATAATAATAATAATAATAATAATAATAATAATAATAATAATAATAATAATAATAATAATAATAATAATAATAATAATAATAATAATAATAATAATACTAATAATAATAATAACAACAACAACAACAACAACAACAACAATAACACCAACTACGCCGACGACGTCGTAATAATAATGTTTACTTTGAACATCTTCTCGTTTCCTCCGATCGTCTCGTGATTAACGTCTTCGGGCATCGAGACCTGCACTAATAGGTTTGAGAGATTTCACACGATCTTTATTTCTTCTGACCACAATATGTGATGAATCGGAAAAACATTTAGAACACAAAATTGTGTTTTCTCGTTTTCAAGCGTAACCCGCGGTGAAGAATGGATAATTCCACTTGGAAAAATCACTGACCTTGAAATAATCCTGGAAATCACGTTCAAGGTCAAGGTCGTCGGTACCATTGGGCGACCTTTTTTATCCTCTTCAACTTTTGTTGCGACTATTTTTCTATATCTGCCATATGTACTGAGAAATTCAGGTGGGGAGATTAAAATTTGCCCACCCTGGAGAAAAAACGCCGTGGTGTACGCGGGCGCACGTATCAAAGTACAATCTGTCGACTATCGAAAATTCGCATAGCTGGGCCGGAGACTGATAGAGTTTTTTTGTAAAGTCAAAAACACATAAAATTAAGGTAAAATTGTTGTTTTTTCATGATAAAATTCTTTATATATTCAAATTCTTGACCGCCGGCTGGATATGATGTAACATAGGATGTCTAATATCAAAAGTCGATCGACTGAATTGTTAAACGAAACGGAAAGCACTTCCTGATAATGAACTCGTACTACTCTGAATCAGACGATTCTTCAAATTTCCATCTTTCAACGGGTGACAATAGGTTTACATAATTTTCAAACGAAAACCCATTATCATATCCAGATTCTACAAGAAGTTACTTAACAGAATCAACCTTTCAATCACAAAAATCTTACATTTGGAAAATCGAGATTTTTTCACGTTCCAACCACTGTGCGTGTCCTCGTTCATTGTCGCGAATACCATATTTTTGGAAACTCGTCGAATTCGAAACGATTTGTCTCGAATCGAGTGAATGAACGGAATTATCCTCAATCCACTGTTAATTTTCAGATCTACCGATCGTTACGATCAGGATAGGCTCTAGCATCAATCCGTCGGACATAAAGGAGGGCGATGACGTGTATTTCGAGTGTAGCGTCAAAGCGAATCCGAAGGCTTACAAGTTATCGTGGTATAAAAACGGCAAGGAATTGCATCAGAACGTTCATTCAGGAGTGGTGATGAGCGACAGATCGCTCGTTCTCCAAAGCTTGACGCGACACTCTGCCGGGGATTATACGTGCCTGGCCGCCAATACCGAAGGAAAGACGCAAAGCGAACCCGTGACTTTGGAAGTGATGTGTGAGTATTCAACTCGACACGTTCGCGGAGCAATCGAGCGAAAGCTTGCCATTTAATTACGATGATTTAGCGGTACCAGAATTAATCGCAGTTTTGAAAAACAGCAGGCAATCGATTGATTCGAGCATGCGCATTGAAATGTAGAACGTGAATCTTTCCGCAGATGCTCCAATTTGTAAGGAAGGAGCAACGATGCAGGTCGTAGGAGCTCTCAAACAGGAAACCATCTCGTTAGTTTGCAGCGTTCAATCGAAGCCTCCCCCTACTAATTTTTACTGGACGTTCAACAACTCCGGAGAACTAATGGACGTCCCTTCGGCTAAATATACCCAGGCAGAACCCATCAGAACATTGACGACCCAATGGCACGGATCACGTCTGAATTATACACCAGTCACAGAAATGGACTACGGAACTGTTGCCTGTTGGGCAGGGAATCGCGCCGGTAGACAACGAAATCCTTGTTTGTTTCAAATAATAGTAGCCGGACGACCATATCCTCTTTACAACTGCACGGCAGTGCAATCAACCGGACCGTATGCTTATCGAATGGGTAAGACGTTTTTAAAAGCTCGAGCTTAGAGAGGCAACGTCGGAAAGCTCTCGAGTCCACGTAACTTCTCGCGTCATTGCCTCGGTGATTTCGTTCCTCTTATCACTATTATCCGCTACGTCTCGCTGTGTTGAAATGGTTGCAATTTTGCCGTGCGCAGGTGTCGACGTTGCGAAAGCGACGGAGAGCAGGGAGGCAGACTGGCTGATCGTTAGGTGTGCCGAAGCCTTCGACGGTGGTCTGCCAGTGACAAGTTTTGAATTGGAAGTTTACAGCGAAGATACTGTTTACCACGCCAACACCATTTACTTGAACTACACCGATCGGGCAAACTTTCTCGGACCAACGTTCGAGGTGCCTGGTCTGGAACCTGGCAGGAACTACAGGCTTCTGCTCTACGCTGTCAACGCCAAAGGAAGGAGCGATCCAGTTATCTTGGAGCCTGTCAGTTTGAAGGGTGTTGCGATGTACACGACCGGTGAGTATCCGTTTTACCACAGGCTGTCCTTCTTATTCCTGGATATTTCCATTCGACCCGCAGGATCTCGCTCGACATCGAGCCTCGCGTCTCTCCATTCGGAAGACATTTCGTATCGGGGAACGAATGAAACCGTCGCAACGGTGAAATTATTGCTCCGCGTTTCTATCTACTCTCTGCTCCCTTCTTCGGCCACATCTTATTCGAGACGCATTTTATCGCCTGCACATTCCATTCCTCATGGATTATTCATGATGTCTGGTAGCGGTCGCCCGTGTCCACTAGATCCGTTAACTTTGAACTCGCGACAACTCTTATCCTTTGCTTGTTCTTACGTAAAAGCTGCGCGATGCTCCGTACAGCTTCTGACACCGATCACTGCCATGTTCTCTGCCGAGTCCGCTACAACGATGATACACGACTCGCTGCATTCGCGTCCTGCCTGGGGAAAGGGAACACTAACAAGCCGCGATACCATCGGAATCTCAAGAATAACGCCCCTCCCATTAAGGATTGTTCCAGGGGTATGCTACTTCTTTGTTCGAGGCCTCTATCATTTGTCACCAAGCTACGATCTCATTACCAACTCAACTGCGATAAAATTCCTGATTACAGCCATAATCGCCGTTTCATTGCCAGCTTGTCGACAACAAATAACGGGCTGAACGTAGCGCCAAAATACAAAGCAGAGTAACGCAACTGTCGATACCGTAGTCTACTAGACGGTCAGATAATTTGAAAAGTGAGGTTGACAAAAGGGAATCGGATCGAAATAATGAAACAGATTTCTCTTGTTAATTCTTATCGTTCGCACATCCACAACCGTGTTCACTTAGGTCGCGTGACATTCCTTTGAAAATCCACGTAACTTTGCTCGTGTCTTCGATACAAGCAGAGTGCGAAGAATATTTTGAACATGTTTCGTACTGCAATGAAATATTCTCAGACCTTGCCGGAAGACCACAGAAATCCCTCGCAGAACGTAAACAGTGCGATAGCCCCTCAACGAACTGCAAATGCATTTATGTGCGTGATCAAACAAATTTCCGTATCGAAACCTTTCTCCCAGGACCAGTAAATCGGACGATTTGCATATTACAAATTGACTGAATCGCCGACATTCCTGCAACTGATACTGTTGTGATAACGCATCTTGAAAACGAAAGTTCAAGAAAAATCAAGTTACTATTTTCGTTTCAGGTTGGTATCGATTTTGTAGCTTTCAGTCGGTGACAAATAGCATATGGTGAGGGTACCGAAATGGCATACTTCTGGATTTAATCCGAGAACCCAGAGACCAACAACGCAACACTTTTATAAATACTGATATTTCAATATAAGGTCATATATCGGTCGTATATTATTAGCCTACCGTCAGTCGGCTAGTTTTCGAGATAGCTGGCACACGGCAGCTTCGAAATTGTAAAAAAAAATTGTGCATCGCGACTGTTTTATAAAATCTGGAAATTAGTCTGCGGATAGTAAACAACTAAGAAACATGGATACGTGGACACGGTCAGTTTACAAATATTGGAACAGTACGCGTCATTAATTTTCTTGATGTCAGTTACCTCCGACTCGGTATCTGCAAGTTAGCAACCGTTCAACAGTTCGATTAGTCTGTTCATGGAAAAAAATAACAAATGTGCTTGCACCTATTTATTGCTGATCGATCATTTATTGGCCGATGACGGCGTTTGTTCCATAAACATTAGGACTGACTATGTTTTTCTCGTTTCAAATAGTTATTCTAAATCACTTGAACGCAACATTTCACATTTCATCGAACACTATAGCCAAATAATTTCTTTCATGAATTGAGCGCGCTGCTGACGCGTACCGTGCCAATATTTTGCAGACCGACCATGTCTACGTAGTTTCTCAGTTATCTCACTACCCACAGACTAATCTACAGATTTTAGAAAACAGTTGCGACGTACGTATTGTTTTTTTTTCACAAGTCTGCACAAAACCTTTAATTTCAAGCCCATGTAAGACTGTTGCATTTTTGGTGCCTGGGCTCCCGGACTAATTGTCCACTGTCGGCTGGACACAAGTATCGGGAGAGCAGCACGGCACTGTGTAATATTCGATCTCCGATATCGGGTACCATGCTATCCTATCCCTCACTTTGTTTAACTCATCGTTTCCTTTGGTTTTTCCGATCCATTAATGGAGTGACGCTGAGATAGCGATTGACATGCGTCGAGAGCAGCTCGATGGTCGCTTTGGGTTAGGTTCGGACTCGCCTGATTTCTCACCGGTCCAAGGCAACATCTTGATGTATTCAGAGCATTCATCCGAAAGCTCTGTGTACATATTTTCAACGAGCTTTCGCAGTCCAAGCGGAACGCGGGATGGTAACCCGCCGTTGAAAAGTGGTAAGAGTGTTTTTATTTCTTCTTCGCAGGCAGGGATTCCCTGGAGAACAGCGACTACAGCCTGATGGTCGCCTGTTTCGCTGGAGGGATCACCGCTGTCTGTATACTGGTCGTTGGAGTCACATTAACGTTGTATCGCCGAAGTAATTCGGATCGATCCGTGAAATCGGAGACGCACGTCTTACAGTACAAGAAGAAGGAGAATCTGAGTGATATTTCAAAAGACAAAAACTCCAAAGAACTCATTCTACTCGAGTCGCTCGAGGATGATCCCGACGTTATACCGAGCAAACTCGACCGTCGACCAGATATCTTTGCCCCGACTTACGCGAAGCCGGAAAGAATAAAAAACTTTGGTGGCATGGACGACTTTGATTACCCTTCACCGTCGTCCGTATTACACGGTAAAGATTCCTGGATTTATTCGGAAGGGTTCACGGAACGTCCGGGAAAATTGAGCCCGGTTCGTCCAACTACGCTTCCCGTACATCGTATCCATGACATTTACACGCGAAGCTCGCGCGTGCAAGAAAGTTGTATATAGAGATCTACGTGTGTATAAACGAGTAACCAGGCAGGCCGAGATAAAGATCGTACGAACTAGCAAAGAGACGCGGGGAACCTGCCTGTAATTACGAGTCATAATGAAGTACGAATGCTATTCCGTGTCGTGACTAATCTAATTGCTACGAGTTCTATTCGTTGTTTAAGTTAAGTTATAATCGATAACGTGGATATACATACGTGAATGTTTGTACATAGACAATAAATCATCTTGTTGGCATAAGCAATTGTATCCATTTTTCACCTAGCATTCGCTTAACACGCCGCTTATTTGATGCCAGGGCAACGCAACACGGAAAAGAGTGGTATTTATTTATTCACCCGAATGAAAACAGCGTCGAAAAGCGTAGCAACGACGGAGCCCAGTTTTGCAGGATAATTATTCTGGTACCGGTGGAAAATTTGTATGATTTTTGTGGCGAGAGGCCAGCCAGCATTCGTTTGCCTGGTGGGTACGTTTCGCGAGTGTTTTCGGAAGCCTCGAGAAGAGTTTACGTATCTATGTACATCACGTTGTAAGTGGAACGAGTACACGGCAGACCGTTGAATATTAGTAGAGATGAACGTGTATTTATTTCTTGTTGTATTTCTCTTACATTCCCGATTTTTTCTGAATCACCTGAAACAAGCAGAGAACGCGACACGGCATGGTTTGCGCCGAGGGACACGGCAAAGAGAGATTTACAAGGGAAAAGGTAGGTCAGGTCGAGGTGGTCACGGTGACAAATACGGAGGAACAGCGGAGAGGTATGTTTGTGCGTAGTATAATAGATCTGAAGACCGTGACGGCACGGTGGCTCGACTCACACTTTTCCACGTCGATGACAACGAGAACATTCTTTTCCGCGGCGTTACACGTAATCGTATGCGGAGGCTCGGAGGTCCGGACCGCTGGGATCGAATGATTTGTCTGCGTGCCTCGCTCCCGACTCTCTAGTGCGATTTTCTAAGACGGAAAAAGGTTTTTTAATCAGATCGATGGTCGGGAAGATAGAAAGAATCGCGTTCCTTCGAGATCTTCGCTCGCCCCCTACATCTACTCTTATACCCGGCCGTTTTTCTGGCCTCTGAACTTTGTTTTCATCTCTTCGATTCCTCGTACTTCTCGTTAACGCATCGTCGGGTCAGAGAATTCTCGTAACTTCGTATTAATCTATTCGTTTATTACTCTAAACTTGCCCACGAAGAATCGTTCGAATTCCGGTGAATTTATTCGCGACTATTTATCGCAGGTGATGCAGCTTTTGGAATTGGTCCATTCATATCCATCCAGAACGTTAGGCGTTGTTTTGCATACCATTTGAAATCGCGATTTTCCTTTCGTGCCGAGGCCACAAATATCCATTTCAGCATTTCGTACCATTCTAACGCGACGCACCCCCCGATCTCCTGGTTTCCACTGCACCCTCTATTTTTCTTCCCCGCTACAACAACGTCGGCACAACCGACCGAGTTTAACGTCCGGACCAACAGTGTATCGCTTGAAAATTAAAAAAAAATTACCACTGCAAATTGCCGAGATAAAACAATTTTGGATTACCCAAACCTGGCATACAATTTCTCCGTTTGACCGCTACATCTCAATTCAGTAATCCTTTTATTTTCTTCGACATCCGAGATTCGCTGTCAGGCGTGAATAGATCAAGACGCGCAAGCTTATGTCAAAAATGGAATAAATCGAATTACGTCGACGATACGAAGCGACGTCTCGAAATTCAGTCATTAAGGCGTGAAAAAAATTAGAAAATGGATGGAATTGAGAATCTTTTGAGGAAATGATGACGCAAAAGATCAGGGATCCGGTTGTTATTCGACTGCCAAAGAAGGAGGATAACGTTTTTCGAGCGTAGGTATGTATGTATGTAAATAAGGGAGTGAACAATCGATCGCAACGCCTGATCCCGCATACCCTGCTCGTGGACGACTTTGCAGATCTCGTGCCGACTCCAGAGACACATGAGAAATGTTAGATACAGCCAATTGTTGGTCGGAGGCAATATCGGATTCAATGAACGCCAATAAATCACGTATGTATGTATATATTAATGTACGTCTAATACTTTGGCACGCGTTCAGCCTACACCGTTTGACGGGTTTCAACTTATGAGAGGTATCATTACATTCGTCTCAATTGTGGAACTGACAGAGAATATACTATGTCAGTATGGCCTTCGGGAGAAAAAATAGAGGGATAATGAAAGCAATTCGAAACTAATACAAACTAAAAAGTGTGAAATAAGATAAATTATTGAAAAACTCGACTGTGTTGAGAAATACCAACTAGGAAGAAAATTAATAGAATATGTACCATGATATTAATATAACTTCAATGTTAGAAAAGTTATTGCCGGCGGGGATAAGGTTCAATTGGTGGTCTTGAAGAGTAACCGGTCAAATTACCAACAAATATATTTTTCATGTAATCCTAATTGAAAATTCGAGTTTCAATGCCTGTTGAACCACCCTAGTAACCAATTTCAGACGAATGCAACTGTTGCCGAACAGAGGCCGATCGAGTGGGCAGACAAGCATCCTTTTCTGCACACGCGCAGAAATCGATTGTTTTTTCCCGCAAGAATGAAAGTGCAGCCCTATTTCCGATCCTATCAAAGTATCGTCTATTTATTTCAAGACCTTATAGTTGTCATTTATACCATCAGCTAAACTGACAGATAAATTCTAATCGCATTAAAACTCGCGTTTTTAATGTGGATTATATAAATAATGTGGTGTGTGACGCAGGATGAAACACGATTGCAGAGTTCGACTGGTACAAGCCCTCGTTTCGCTCGGGCAAATTCACCCTCGTCTGAAATCGTCTTGTTTCAGACTTACAATTAGTCACACAATATACTACTGTTTCTTTGCTTGTTCCCTGCAATACTTCTTTTAACATTCGAGTTCTATTCCTACTATAGTACATATTTTATTTCTTTGCTTTCAAGTTATTTTTTCTCACCGCGGTCGGATTTTTTGCTTTTTTTTTTTTTTTTAAATTCATTCATATTCACGCGAGAGAGCGGCGGACCAGCGGGAATCAACTTTCGCACTGAAAGCTGGTTGTCGATATCGACGTTTGTCATGTGGCAATAACAGGATGATATTTGATACGATCTCATCTCCGACTATCTCGAATCGAAAATAACGTCACGATGTCATGGTGTTACGATCCGTGAACCGGGAGATTGTAATCGTTGTCGCAGCTGGGGTGCGGGCTACGAGGTCAGTTTGCAACAGCTCGCAAGCCATTCCGAAGCTCACCACGACTATTATGAAATTCAGCTACCATTCCGACCGTAACACTAGTTTTCCGCTAATTATTATGCATTGCTATGCAAATGAATGAGTATTTAATAGCACGTGGAAATTTCGCGTGCTAATGAAATATTTGAGCTATCGCATGCGCAGTGCGCGGAAATGTGGAAGCGAAGAAACCGAACTATATACAAACTACGATCATATACCAGCTACCGTGCTCGCCAACGGGAAAGATTGAAAAGTAGAGTCCAGACTAATCGGGTTCCGGGGACCGGTTTCAAGCGAATTTTTGTCAACAGTAGATGAATAGAGCAACGAAAGTTCGAAAAATAAGAACGATTCGCCATCTTTCACACCGATGCCACGGTAACGAATGGTAAGATTGACTTATTTCGAACTGAGAATTGAATACCCAAGGCTCTTTTTGAACGAAAACATTTGGGTTTGCGTAGTTCGTTAAACTTTGCGATTTGAGTTATAAAATTGCAAGCTATTTGGTGGACTCTATACGATTTATGCGCATTATGATAGTGGAAATCGCAATGAAACGTGATACAATTTATTGAACCCACGACGCTAATGGTCGAATATGAATGAAATATCAGTTCATACCACGAGAGAAACGACGTGTTCTTGTTTCCAGAATGTTTACGTGAGCTACTTCTCGAACGATATCTGCGAACTTTCGAACAAAAATTAATTTTTGTCCGTGAAAACCTGAACATACGAACGAGCGGGTAACCGTTGGAGTTTCAGTCGGCGTCCATTACTTTTTCTCTCATCTTGATCGAAGATAAAATTCGAATCACCGTGAGATGTTCCTAAGTTACGTGAAATTGTGCGGTAAATATTTACGACGAAATATACACATTTTTCGGGCGATGGAACGAAGGATCTTCGCAACAGCGCGGAACATCGAAAAGAATCGGGTACATCGAGATGCAACCACACGGAAAACCCTGCTTTGTAGCATATCGTTTCTCATCGTCCATACCTTTGACTGGTCCATCGTTTATCGATGCTCTAAATTCAGGGCAGGGATGAACGTAGCGCGGATTCTAACCATGTCGCTTAAATATTCGCGCTCTACGTGGGCGATACCCCGTACTAATTTCACTTTTTCCGTACTGAAAATTCATACGAGGCCAACATTATTTCCACGTATCAGAATTACGTTTTCTCATAGTTTTGTAAGTACGCATGAACATGCATGGATGTACGTTCCGGGGAATGAGCGGCTCGATGCCCGAAAATTGAAGGTATTTTTGGGATTTTTTCAAGGGTTAAAATAATAAACAACGATATTCAAGCTTTTCAACCTTTCTCAAATCGAAAAACATGTTTAACTATGGTAAGAATGGCGCTTAGTAAGATCCCCCGAAAAAATGGACCCGAGCGACGTGGTGAATTTTGTCTTTCCTCGTTGACTGAAAAATAAAAATGAGGAAAATCAATAGTTAGTATGAATACTGTTATTGCCGGAACTAGAAGGAAAATGAAATTTAATTTCTGAAAACAGCTCTTTTTTCATCAGCTTTTCAATGTGAAAAATACGAAGTTTTTTAGATGAAATGTTGATTTTAGTGCAGATGATATTCACTGGTGCTCGAAGTAACACGTACAAATGTCAAATTATTCGGCTCAATAGTTTTTTTTCCACAACGAGATGCAGAAAAAAGTAGTTCCGAGATGAATGAGGGTAAGGTTTTGATTACAAATATGTTTCGAGACTTGGATTACCCGGAAGTTTATCTTCATCTTGTCCATTCCCACTTTTTTCTCCTGCTTCTTGTTCGTGTCGTTGTTGCTTCATCTTCGATTCAAGTCACTGTACCATGATAATGGTTACATTTTAACAGCTTTTACAGGATTAGCGTAAAATTAATATCCAAGCGAAATTGCCGATATAGACTATATTTTCGATAAAAAGAAATATCGATGAAAAAAAATGATTTTTTTGATAATTCCACACCACCGGGTCCCCTTGAATTATTTCATCTCGATTCGTTGTGTCTATTTTTTCATAGAGATACGATAATTGAATTTCAACTCGATTTCAAATCTTACTAATCGGACAGGATTTCCTGAAATATAAATCGTTTGCATAAAATAGAAAAACGAAATGTACGGGCATTTGTGGCGAGGCTAAAACGATTTCAGGTGACAAACCCGAGATCTCAGGAAACAAAAAATGATTCTTGAAGCGGGAATTTTTTTGATGCGAATGACAAACATTGGAACAATCCAATGAGCGATGATAAATATTTTAGCTTCGAAAATTCCCCGTCGATCTCGTTTGCATTCGTCGTAGGATTTCGTTGAATGAAATGGGCAGCAGATTCGACCAAATATTCAGATCCGCCAGCGTCGAAAGTTTGAAAGTAAGATGTAGATAAAACAGCGCAAACTCCTGGAATGTATATGGAATTTATTGCTACAGCCGCATTAATTTTCATCAACGGTACTCGAACGACTATTTCGAATTTGAACTTGACGAAAATTTCGTCAAATTAGTCGTAACGGGCGATTACTACGATGAAAATCTTCGATTTATACTTGGAAAAATATCAATGTAGTTGTCATTTCTATTCCAAACATTGTCGATGTTTCATATTCACATACGAATCAAATTTTAATTTCGAGTCGGATTTTCATGTCCCAATGTTTCGAATCGGTCGATCATCGTCGAACGAGTCGTGATGACATCACCGAATGGACAAGCAGGAAATTCGAGTCTGAGGATGACCTTATTAAAACCGTGACATACCGCACGGTAACATAGGTAAACATAGGTTTCGTATCACAGTGAGTGACGTCACTGACTGACGGAGGAGACGACGAAAATACAATCTCGTCGAAGACACTTATAAATTACTTGCGTCGAAACCTTCGAATAATAATATCTCAGATCTATGTCCACCGATTTGATTGCAATAGGGCTTAAATTAAAGCTCTGCTTTGCCACATCCTGCAATAAATATGACAATTTCGTATTTATAGCGAGACGGGAGAAATTACCGATCATAAATTTCCTTAACGGTCACTCAGTTGCCGTTCGGGTATATAAGACTCTGTCAGGGTCTCACGCGGCGAGTGTGAAATTCAAAAAAAAAAAAAATTATATAACAAGGCGCGAGACTCTCCCGAGTCTCTCGATCTTTACCGATATTTATGGATATTTAAGTTATATACTGAATAAAATGTTAACATGATTCAGTCGAATCATGTAAACATAGCATATTTCAATATCGAATCAGTTACCTGAAACAGTGAGTAATTACTCAGAGTTACACTCAATTATCAAGGACTATTATGTCAAATACTATACTGAGATAGTTATCTATAAATGAATTGGATAGACCAAATAAATAGCTACACGGTCGGCCCGCGAGAGCAAGGCCGGGGGAAGCTTCGCTACTCCGCCTTAGGGTGGCGACTCTGCGCTTTGCTCCCGCGAGTAAGAACGCGTGACGGACCCGATATATGGAAAGTGCCATCGGCGTTCGCGACGGACAAGCGCTGCGCGCGGTCCCAAGTATCACATTTTCGATATACACCCAGTCACTCTCTACATTTATCGTCTGATCTATTCGACGATGAGATGTGATAAACATAGGTTCGTTGAATGGCATCGAATACTGGTTACGACTCCAACCTTTGCAAGTTCCATCGTGGTTGAAATTAGATCGATCGAAATCATTGAAGCGCAGCACGTGCATATCCGGGTCGAATGACGTAGTTCATTTGTCGTACGCCGTACCCGGGTGTTAACGGGTTGCCTCGACCCTGAGTAGTAGCGGTTTACCATGCACTTTACCTGGAGGTCGATTTAGATTGAGTATTTTGCTGTATTTCTTAGTTTTCGCCGCGGATTGTGTCGTGGGGTGAGTCGGTGTGCGCTAGTGTGGGTTAAGGGGGGTTGAAATCGGTTGATGTGGGATAGGTTGGTGTAACTGACGGCGAATTGAAGGCAACAGTGGTTAGAACGAAGGGAAACGCCGCGCCTGGGCCCCACGGCACCCCGGGTAGAGTCTGGGCGCTGATCGCTGGGGATCTGAAGATACCCCTCCAGCGCCTTTTCACAGCCTGCCTGAGAAGCGCGAACATCCCGACAACATGGAAGACGGGCATGCTGGTGCTGCTGCCGAAGCCGGGGCGCCCCGCCGAATCACCATCGGCATACCGCCCTCTCGTGATTCTGGACGAAGTTACCATACTGTTCGAGAGGGCGGTGGCGGAACGCCTGCACGAACATCTACGGCGCGGGGGACTCGATCTATCCCCCCGCCAGCATGATACCAGGTAGGGAAGGGAGCCTAGGCGGGGCGGCTCCCCAGATCAAGAGGAACAGGGGGGGGGGAGGAGAGAGGGGTAAGCGGGGATGGTTTGGGTGGTTTGTTAGACGTAGTGGGGTTTTTGCGGGAGGGGGGGAGTTGAGGCAGGCGGGGGGTTTTTGGGAGGTGTCTCGACGAGGGTTTTCGGGCGGCGAGAAGGAGGTCGAGGAGGTAGAGGGCGCGTGGGTTTTCGGATGGTGGCTAGAAGTGCCGGAGGGGAAAGGGAAGGGGAGGACCGGGTGGGAGAGGGAGGTCCGATTGGTGCTGGGAAAGGAAAGGGGCCCGGAGTCCCAGTCGCTCAAGGTGATCCTCCGGAATGGCGCACGGATCGCCGGAGTCCTCCGGGAAGGGGTGGAGTCGGTTCCGGCTCCCTCCGTTAGCAAGAGATCTTAGAGGTACTGCTACGTCACCCTAGCGGCGTAGGCCTTCGCCTGGATCAAGGTTCCCTGCTGCGGCGAGGAGAGGCCGGACACCCCTGCTGGTCGCGACCGTCCCTCCACGGTGGCTCGGCGTCGGGTTGCTCCGGAGGTTCGGGGGTCGGCGGGGGGATAAGGGGGATGGAGAGTTCGGCTGGGGGAATGAGGATTGGTGGTAGACGGCGGGGAGAAATGAAGAGCAATTTTGTAAAAGATGGTTGGTTTATTCCATGGTGGGGGTTGTTGGCTTGTGCTCGCTGCTCGGTCGTCGGCAGGGGGTGGAAACTCCTATGTTAAACACTTGTTCTCTTAAAACGGCCATCTAGGCTAAGCTACCCAGTATGTGAACTAAAAAAGTAAGATGGCGGAGCAAAGCGCGAAGTTTGAAAACATATTATATATTGATTTAGCAGAGAAAATATTTATTGGGTTTATAAACCCGATATCAAGGATTATTCAATTAAAAAAAAACACAGTATCTCAGGCTATTTTTTTTTATTTTTCAATTTTCGCTGGTGTTTTTCATATGCAGCTGCAGTAACAATATTCGTTATTTCGAATTTCTGTGCACCATATTTTAAAATATTATTGATACTACGACACCAATTATAAATAAAAGATTGAACAGTTATTCTGAGAAATTGTTTGTTTATCGTATCGGAATGCAGACTGCAACAATTCCAACTTGACAATTCTAATTCGGCGCATAAGTATGTTTGTAAGATTGTCATTATATTTGAACGTAGGCATATCTGTGCTATTTCGCGGTTTAAAATGATTTTACAATTGTATAAAAGAGTCTGTAAACTACTATTGTCAATTGTCAAGGTTTCTTTGCACAGTCTGCATTCAGATACGTCAGGAAGCTGCCACAATTTTTTTAAAATCACTTTGGAATCCGCAATTAAGATATATTTGGACGAATCAGATTCCGAATTCGCTGCATCATTTTCCGATATATGCAACACATCTGATTGATGATCAGTCATGGGTTCACATGTCGCAGCTTCCTTAAATAAACTTTTAAAATTCCCCAACAAATCACCTTGGAGACCACTTTCGCAATTGCTGTTCATAATTTGACACCGGGCAGTCAAATTATTAACCATCAATGTTTTAAAATTTGCAATAAATTGAATACATGTTGGATTCCGTGCACCTATGGATCGGATCTGTCCAAAAAAGTTTTCAAGGGGATCTTGATTCGTAATTCGGGGCTTGAAAGCATGGAATCCAACACCATTCAATTTTTTCCAAATTTTTTGGAATCCCCGGATGGTCTTAATCCAATTTAGTAATGTACCATTCCATCTTTGTTTCTGCGTGACTGGGTCAACGAATCGCATATTCTCCAGTTTGTGAATAGCGGATTCCCAAAATTGGTGATGGGCACTTGTTTTCGTCACAGCCCCTCGCAATTCGTTGTCTCCTTTGAGGGAACTTCCATTGACCGAGTCAAATAGATCATTGAAGAATAATATGACTTCAGCTGTTGTTTTGCCACAGTCTGAAAATTAAAAAAAAAATAGTTTTTTAAAATGTCAACAAATTTGTACAATAGAGTTCTTAACATTAAATTAGTAATATTTAATCATACCTCCAGAATCTTGCTTATTATAAATATAGGCTGCCACTGTGCGACTGAATACTTGGGTTGCATTGCGAACCCGCATTTTCTTTATTTTCTCTTTCCGAATGTGTTCCTCTGTTAATTTTGGCAGTAGTCTAAATGATGACGGGGATTTTAAATCATTTACATAAGCTTTTTCGACTACTGCCCATGTTGCGAATTTCCTGCTGGTTTCAGCATCATACTTCTTGTAATTAATTTCGAGGTCTTTAGTCAAAAAATTATTTCGCACACCTTTGATCAAGTGTGGCGGATCAAAGATGGGTATTATGCTGTGGTTGAAAACCATAAAAATATCTTCTTCCGCTGAGCCAAGCATCGCTGTTTCGCTAATGAGTGAATTAATAGCTGCAATATTAGTAGTGCCTTGGTCGCAAACAGAGGCGATGGGATATAACCCAACTTCGATCGCATTTTGGAAAACATTTTTAATACTAATCTTCAATTGGTCTGTTTTCGTGACGGCATCACAAAAATAAAATGCTATTGGATATTTCCATCCGCTGAAAAAACCTCGCAACATGAAGACTAAACTATGGTCAGCAAATTTTAATTTTTTAGTTTCAGGATTGCCAAAATCTTCAAAACCTAATAATTGGCCAGTATGTATACAAAAATCTAAATGAGCTTCAATAGAAACTTCATCCCACATTATGTAACAATATTTGGATATTTCTGAAAGTTTAGAAACCGCCATTTTTAAGTGAGAAATTAAAATCTGATTAATGCCAGGATGGAGTTTCATGGTGCCCAGTAAATTGCGAAGAGTTTTTGCGGATGGTAAAGCAAAAAGGTGTGTCAACGATTTGTAGCGTCCAGGTGATTGTTTGTATAGAGCTAAGGCCAGGAACTTTTCTTCTTCAGTAAATCGTCGTCCCTATGATATAAAATCACAATTAAAAATACTCTACAATACATGTTTTTGAATACTATTCAGTAATTGGTGATCGTTTTCTGGTGAAAAGTAATACAATAGTCATTTATACAATTATGATTGACACACTCAGAGAAACAATTTCTTTCGCCACGAAATATTTCTTGAACCAGGAAAATATATTCTGAATCTTCAAAAAATGCAGTTACTATTTACAATTGAACGATCATGCAATATAAGAAATGGTCATTTTGTTGCAAGTTAATGTTGTCATAACAAGATACTTGTTTAATTGAAGAATGTATTATCTTTACTATAAAAATTATTTCTCGTCATGTACTTGGTAAGTCCTATGCTAATGTAATATAAAATACTCATTCTTATTTACTTTAGATGAAAATTTGGTGAGTCGTAGTTGCATTTCGATGAATCTCGTCTGTATCGGATTCATATTAGCATACATTTTCTGAAATTGGGTTGCTTTGTTGAAATTTTCAGCCAGTCTTAACCTTCGTCGATATGACAGTAATTTCCTTTGCATCTTTTTCTGCTCACGCCTTAAAATGTTGACTGTGGCGTATAATTTGCGTGTTTCAGGATTAAAATTCGTTGTCCTAATTTTAGGAAGTCGAATGCGTTTACAACTACTTTTGACGATATTCTGTAATAAATATTTTTTCATGAATACATATATAACTAAAATACATATTTTTTAAGCAAAGAACATTAAATTACCTGAGATACTGCAGTCTGCGAAGTATTTAATCCTAATGAAGTATCAACATCGTTAGAAGGTTGAATAACTTCACTAGTAGAAGCTCCCGACAAAAAAGATGCGTGACATGATTCCGTAACCACAATGTCTTCAGTTTGTTTATTAGGAACAGCAATGCATACGTCCTATAATAGTATAATGTTTTTATATAAAAGTGCGAAGTTACAACCCATAAATAATCGTTAGAAATATTGTAAATCTTACATTCTGAAGATGATCCTTACGAGGTAAGTTCACTGAAGGAATCGTGCCTGGTTTTAATGAACGACGCTTGAAATCAACACGATAATCGTCAGGTTTGAAATGAAGATGACATACGGCACATTTCTTTAACTTCTCATCAGTCAAATTCATAGTTTCCGCGGATTCTATAGCATTCTTCCATTTAGTAAACATCACAGAATCCTTCGGAAACCTGTGAATTGGATCCTTTGATGTCGTTAAACATCCCGACACGATACAACGTAACACCATGGTATTGTGGTTATTTAACTTTTTTTTTCTTTTAAACCACGTGGATAAGGTCGTGGACCATGTACCGAGTAAAAGGTTTAATGAATTTATTATAATTGATATTGATACAACAATATATAATACAAAACACAACTGAATGAAACCGATGCCAGTGAAATTTGGTCAATCAATGGCGTCCAACGGCGTCCAAAGCGGCGTCATGACGCGCTAAACCACGTGACACAGGGTTTGTGTGCTGCCACCTAAGCTAAGCCACCCAATGTTTGAACTTATATAAAGGAACATAAAGTTCATATGGAGTTTCCAGCCCCTGGTCGTCGGCGGAGTGATTGCTCCCGGCTCGCGTCCCGTTTATATAGGGAGAGCGCGGCCCACGCAATGAGTCTCCCGGCGCCGAATGGCCGTGTGCGCGCAGTGAGGGGTGAGCTGGACCGTCGGCCAGCAAGAGCAGTGGCTCTCACGCGCGCTTTTACAAACGAAGCGCGCGTGAGAAGTATAAATTGTATTTTCTTATATGAACGACTACTCAGAGAAAGAAGTTAAAGGCAAAGCTTATTGCGTGTAACAAGCACGGCATTCGCAAGGGCCGGTCCACGACCAGCGCCATTACGGACCTGAAACACCGGACCCGCGAGGCTGCCTCCCAGGGAAAGGTGTTTATGGCTGTATCGTTAGATATAGCTAACGCCTTCGACTCCCTCCCCTGGGAGACCATCAAGCAGGCCATCGAGTACTTCGGGGTGCCGAAGTGTCTGAAGGAGATCATCTCCTCATACCTATCGAACAGGTTTGTAGTGTTTAAGACGGTGGAAGGGGGGACGCGACGCAGGGTGGAACGCGGCGTCCACCAAGGATCCGTCCTGGGGCCACTGCTGTGGAACGTGGCATACGACTGGGTCTTGCGGGGCCGCCTTCTGAACAATAAGGAGATCTTATGCTACGCTGACACCTTGGTCATGGCCAGGGGCAGAAATCATCGGGAGGCCGCGGCCCTTGGAGAAGCGGGGGCCGCGATGACCGTGGAGCGTGTGAGGGGCCTCGGCCTGGAAGTGGACCTGACGAAGACCGAGGTCGCGTGCTTTCACGGTCCGAGAGTAGAGCCTCCCAGGGGCGCGACGGGGATCAACATCGGCGGGAGCTCCATCGGCCTAACGAGCGCCTGAAGTATCTTGGCCTGGTGCTCGACGCCCAATGGAGCTTCCGGGAGCACTTCGAACAGCTCCAGCCCCGGCTCCTGGCCGCTGCGGGGGCGCTGGCCAAATAACTGCAGAACACTGACGGCCCGAGCGCCCCCTGCAGGAGACTGTACCTTGGTGTCGTGAGGTCTATGGCTATGTACGGTGCCCCATATGGCACGACACCCTTGAGGACGAGAGGATCCAGATGGCCCTGCGATGCCCCCAGCGCCCGGCCTTTTTCCAGCAGGGACACCTTCTTCCGCAGGCCGCGGATCTCGCGGTCTTGCTCGGCAAGTTTGTACCTGAGGACGCGGTTCTGCTCCGCGACCTGAACCACGTCCTCCGCACCCGTTCGCGCGGTGAGGACCAAAGTCAGCTGTCGGATGTTATCGGGAGCCTCCTTCAGCCCCCGCACGAAGCCGCCCTTGAGGTTGCCGGACTTGGCGGCAATCATCTCCACCGCGGCGACGCTGGCCAAGACGCTCTCCCGGATCGTGGAGGACACCTCCTCTGCGAACTCGGTGTCCCCCATCGCAGCGGCGCCGGGGGCCAAGTCGCGCATCTCGCGCGACTCTTTTTCCAGCCGTTCAACGGCCTCCAGGGCCTCGGCCTCCAGCTCCTCCTTCGCCGGCCGAGATCCGGCCGAGCGGGAGCGTGAAGGGCCAGCCGCGTCGCTGGTGCCAGCAAGAGCCTTCTTGCTGGCACTACGCGTAACCATGGTCCTCCCCCCTCGCCGCTTGGCGTCGGACGCATCGTCGGACGCATCGTCGGAGCTGAGCGTCAGCGGTGCCGCCTTCCTCTTACGGAAGGCCGGGCACGGCTTTCCGCTCGCTCCCTCTCTCCTTTCCTGAACTCTTCTGTCATCCGTCCCCTGTTTCTGCCTACCGTCGTCTTTCGTGTGTCCATCCTTTGTTTGTGTAAAAGGTTCCAATTTGTCCATTTTTATTCCCACGAACGCCTAGGAATCGGTCGTCCGCCCCACGCAGAGCCTGGATGCGGGGGTAAGGCGACTGGAATTACAACGGAGTTGCGCCAGGTACTCCGAAGGAACCGTTCGAGACACCTTTACTCAGGTGCCATTCATCCCTTGGTACGGTATCTCACGCCTTGGATTGAGGGTTTATTTCGGGTTTTCCTTCCCTAGCTCCCATTTGTGCTGGCGGAAGGCCTTTCCGGGGTTTATCTAAGGTTTTCCTTCCCTAGCTATGGTCCGCGACAGCTTATTTGTACGAAGGTGGGCATTGCGGCCACCTCCGTCTTATTTCGCTGCTACCCTGTCACCAGGGCATTCCTCTATCCGCCACCCGGGGACGCGCCCAGTGCCCACAGCGATGGCCAGGGATGGGACTCTGGGCAGCAATCCTCTAACCAGGAAAGCCCTTGACTCCTATCCCCTTCCGAGACCTTTTTTTTTTTTTTTTTTTTTTTTTAAGTGGAGAAATCCTGCATGGATACGGCGAATTGTAGGAAGACAATCCGCCGCATGCCAGACTCTTACTGACTAAAACTCCACTCCCACACGCACTAACGTCCCTCCGTGTTCGCTTTCACATTCATCCCGATTGGGGCAGTGGTGGGCCCGAGGCTCTTCCCAGGGCCGATCGCGCGCGCACGCTCAGCCTCGATGCATGTGGCAGAAAAAGGGCCGGGTCAGCCCTCCCCCAGTTCGCGCCGCCTATTGTTGTTACCGAGCGGACAGCTCCCCCTGTCTGCCCGGTGGGCCGGGCTACGGGGGCCGGTGGGCATATCTTGCCCGTCGACGGCCCCCGCGTCCCGCTCTTTGTCCGCCGAGAGGGTCGCGCGTATCGCGTTGCCTCTCGGCGGCCTCCTTCGCGCTCATGACCTTCGTCGCGAAGGTCACGAGCGCACTCCACGCCTCCTCGCTGTCTACGATGTGCCGGAGCACCGCCGGCAGCGAGAGGTCGTCGCCAACGACCGCCGCTAGGTCGCGCCTTGCGTCCGCCCAGGAAGAGCACTCCGCCAACGTGTGGTGCGCTGTATCACCGTCGCAAGGACAGTGATGGCACCTGGCGGAGGACTCCCTGCCAATCGCCTTGCACAGGGACCCGCCGAAGCATCCATGCCCCGACAGGACCTGCGTCAGGTGGAAGGAGAGGCCACCGTGCCTCCTGGAGAGCCAGCCCTCCAGCACAGGGAGCACGGCGCCTGTAAACGTGGCGCCGGCCGTCGGGCTCTCGAGCCTAGCCCTCCATTCGGCCGTTGCCTCTTGCGAGGCAATCTTCCTCCATTCCCGGACAGGACGCAAGCAGGGGTAAAGCCCCCGCTCCCGCTGGGCCCTCCTCCGCTCGTGAACCGCGGCGAGGGCCTGGGCCTCTATCTCTCAGGGCACAGAACCCGCTGAGACGCATGCAACGTCCGTCGCGATGGTTCTGTAACCCCTGGCGACTCTTACGCACGCCACTCTCTGAACACGTCTCAGAAGAGTTGTGCTGGTGCGCGTAAGGTCGCCGGCCCAAACGGAAGCGCCGTACGTGGCTTTGGACTTCAAAAGGCCCACGTACAGTCTCCTGCAGCTGGTGCTCGGCCCGCCCATGTTTGGCATGAGACGGGACAGGGCTCCAGCCGCCCCCATCAGACGGGGCACGAGCGCGGTGAAGTGTTCGGTGAACCTCCACCCCCCGTCCAGCGCGAGGCCTGATACCTCATCGTCCGCTCGACGGGGATGCCCGTGCCATTCACCACCAGCCGGAAGTCCCGAGGCGGCGCTCTTCGTCGACCATGACACACCATGGCCTCCGTCTTCTGTAGCGCCACCTCGAGCTCCAGCTCTTTGATCCGGGTGACCGTCTGTCCGACCGCGGCAGTCGCAATGTCGCCAGTCTCCTGCCAATCCTTCCCCTCGGTAATTACCCGGGTATCGTCCGCGTAGCACACGAGCTGAGTCTCCGTGGGCATGTTTCCGCGAAGGACGCAGTCGTAGCCAACGTTCCACAGAAGCGGGCCCAAGACAGACCCCTGTCGAACGCCGCAGGAAGACACCCTGGTCATCCAGCCCTCGCTCGTCGGCGCTTTCACGGTGCGACCCCTGAGGTAGCTTCTCACCAGGTGCTGCAGGTACCCTGGCACCTCGTGATACCGGAGGCCCCCGAGGATGCACTCCCATGGGAGAGAGTTGAACGCATTCGCGATGTCCAGGGACACTGCGATCACGAACCGCCCTCTCCCCACCGCGTCCTCGGTGATGCCGCGGCCACGCTTCATCGCATCCACAGTGGACCGGACCGCCCTGAACCCGTACTAGTTTTCAGAGAGATCTGGACCGGTCACGCTGAGGTGCTCGCCGAAGCGCGCCGCGACCACTCCCTCCAGCAGCTTGCCGACCTCGTCAGGCAGGACGAGCGGACGATAAGCCGCGGGGTTCTCCGCCGGCTTCTCCTTCTTGTGGATGAGCACGAGACGGCCCTTTTTCCACAAGTCGGGGAAGATTCCCTGCCGGAGGCAGGCCGTGAAAACCTGCCTCATGCCGGCGGAGAGGGCCTCCTGTGCCATGGTAATTACCCTGCTTGGCACCCCATCCGGCCCCGGGGCGGTGTTCTTCGTGTTTTGGCACCGGATAACGGCAGAAAGCTCGCCACCAGAGACGGGCTGCGGAGACTCGTCTTCCTCGTCGACCTCCCCCCCCCCCGCCCGCCGGCCCCGCCATTATTGGCGAACCGTGAGCGTCGCGGGCGAGGAAGAGCTTGTCTACTACTTCGCCGAGGAATTGGGGCGGCAACGTCTCCGTCGAGGGTTTCGCTTGACAGCGCAGCCGCCCTCTGACGAGCCGATAAGGCTTGCCCCAAGGGTCGTCGTCCAGGCTCGCCAGTAATTCATCGCGAGCCACGTCCTTCGCTCTTACTATTGCTAGCTTCAGCTCGGACCTGGCCGCATGGTTTACCTCGGCGAGGTGATCCTCCGCAGCGTCGGGCATTTGCCTCGACGTCGTCTCCGGTGCCGCTGGTGCGAGTGACGGTGGCGGGCCCGTTTACACCGGGCCCTCAGCTCCGCAATCGTGGCACTCCACCAGTATACTTGCTTTCCGCCGCCGGCATTGACTCCTTGGCGCGGCATCGACGCGTCGCAGATGCGCTTCAGCGACACGCCAAGGAGTCCCGCGGCGACGTCGACGTTTACATCGTCATCGACGTCGCCTCTCTCTCGTTGCCGTGGGGCTGTCGAGGTCACCCAGGACTGGACGATCGCTGCCTCCTTCAGCCGCTCCGTGTCCAGCTTCCTGAGCGACCAGCGTGGGTCACCTCTTCCATGGGTCGCAGGAACCACTGGGGGCCGGACCGCCCCGACGGGGGAGACGCCAAATCTGATGTATCGGTGATCAGACAGCGTCACCGCACCGTCCACGTGCGATCCACGCACGCGGGCCGCCACCAGGGGCGTCGCGAAGGACAGGTCCACTATGGACTCGCCCTGCGGCCTGACGCACGTACTGTTCGAGCACCGAACTTCGCGGGCATCGTTTTTCCCCGTGAGGGCCTCTCGCGGCGAAGCGCTAAAGCGACGACACTTAGAACAAAAAACAACGTGATTTGGAATCCCCGAGACGACACCTTTCGGTATCGTACAAAACTTGGAGACATCAGCTCACGACCCACGAAAAGGAATATTCTCTCAACGATTTCTCAAATCTATGGCCCACTAGGTTTGATCGGTCCAGCGTACATCTCAGCGAAGATTATTTTGCAGCAACTTTGGAAGCTGAAAATAGGATGGGATGAGTCGCTGTCAAATGACTTACACGAAGCATGGAAAAGGTATCACACGCATTTAACGGCTATTAACGAAATCTCGATTCCTCGTGCAGTCGTGTGCCAAGAGCCCACGAACATCGAACTGCACGGGTTTTGCGATGCCTCGGAAGCAGCCTATGGAGCTTGTATCTACATTCGATCTTGTTCACAAGGCAATCAATATACGACACGCTTACTCTGTGCGAAATCACGAGTAGCTCCACTCAAAAACGTCAGTCCCCCAAGACTTGAACTTTGCGGCGCCGTTCTGCTCGCGCGACTTGCGCAAAAAATAACACAAGCGTTTACGCTTCAAATCGACACGAAATATTATTGGTCAGACTCAAAAATCGCGCTCAGCTGGATCGCAGGCGAGGCGTGTCAGTGGAAGACATTTGTCGCCAACAGGGTGGCAGAGATTCACGAGTTAACCGACAAAGTACGTTGGCAACATGTACGCTCAGAAGAAAACCCGGCCGACGTGATTTCCCGTGGAACTACGCCTGATCAGCTGCGAACACACGAGCTGTGGTGGAACGGCCCAGCGTGGTTGCTGGGACCCGTAGAAGATTATCTTAGTTCAAGTACGGAAATCCAAAATAAAAACGTCATCGATACTACATTGCTCGAAGCAAAACAAGGTCTTTCGTCTCTCACTGCCACCGTCAACGACTTTGATTTACTGGGCAGATTTTCCTCATTACGCAAATTAAAACGTGTTGTCGCCTACTGTCAACGGTTCGCGTACAACTTACGAGACGTGACAGAACGCAGAAATGGTCCTCTTTCGGTCGACGAACTCAAATCCGCCGAGAAAACCGTCATAGCGATCAGCCAAGCGGAACAATTTCCACGAGAAATCCACAACCTACGAAAGGAACTTCCGGTACCCACAGACAGCAAACTCGCATCTTTACTCCCATTCATCGACCACGATGGACTCATAAGAGTTGGAGGAAGACTACAACAAGCAAAGTTGCCCTACGCCCAAAGATTTCCCATCGTTCTTGCGCCTGGCAGCGCGGTGACACGGCTTATAATTCGCGATGCTCATCTTAGAAATTTACACGCGGGGTTGCAGGCACTCGTGGGCACTCTTAACGAAACCTTTTGGATACTTTCGGCGAGATCCACAGTTAAACAAGTTTTGAGCAAATGCGTTACGTGTTTCAGATTTCGACCCAAAGCATTGCAGCAAATCATGGGCAACCTTCCTTCCGTTCGGGTCAACCCATCTCGAGCATTTTTGAATGTAGGGGTTGACTACGGCGGTCCGTTCCGAATCAAAATTTCGAGAAATAAGACAGACAAAGCATATTTATGTCTCTTTGTATGTCTCGCAACGCGCGCGATTCACTTGGAATTGGTTTCGGACTTGACAACTGTAGCGTTCCTTAATTCTCTTAAGCGATTCATAGCACGACGTGGCAAGTGCGCCCACGTGTACTCCGATAATGGAACCAATTTTACAGGAGCTAACAATGAGCTCAAAGAACTAGCGAAATTACTCCAAACCGAAGCTCATAAGAGAAATGTTATCGATGTCGCTGCCGATAACTCAATTCAATGGCATTTTATTCCGCCGTATTCTCCACACATGGGTGGAATATGGGAGGCCGGAATTAAATCTGCAAAAACGCACTTGAAGAGAGTTCTCGGCGAGGCGTTACTGACGTTCGAAGTGTTGTATACGTTGTTCACGGAAATCGAAGCGATTCTAAATTCACGACCGCTAGTGCCTATGTCGAGCGATCCTTCCGATCTGTCAGCACTCACGCCTGGGCATTTTTTAATTGGTGCTCCTTCAACCGCGATACCGCAAGTCGATCTACAGGAAAGTTCTTCCAATCGGCTCACACGATATCAACTTTTGATTAAGTTACAGCAACATTTTTGGGCGCGTTGGAGCCGCGAATACTTGACTCAACTTCAAGCACGATCGAAGTGGAGAGAACGTAATGCGAATATCGAGCTACAAATCGATTGGGATCTCTAGCACTCAGGTACGCTATCTGGTGGCGAAATTTAATATTAGAGTAGGTAGGTCGAATTGCTAACAGCTGATTTCAAGTATACAAATATTCATGTGGAAATAATTATATTTTCAATTTTATCACTTGATTGTATAATATTTAAAGTAAAAATTAATAACAATTAGTATATAGAAATAAAAAAATTGTTTAAAATAACTTGTTTCGGTTATGGAATTCCCAGCAAGAAAAAATAAAAGTAAAGTGTTTTGTTGTGTATTCGATTGTAAAAGCAAAGCTTGTCGTGATGAAAAAATTAAGTTTTTCCATTTTCCACCTTCCAATAAACATTTTGTTTATAGAATAAACAAATTTGGTGAGCAAGAGATATTTGATAGACGCATAGCATGGATACGAGCACTGAAAATTGGAAAAAGTGTAACTCCTAGTGTTACGAACGCGATCGTTGGATGTTGTTTTCGCGTAGTAACGGTCGTTCCGAGCGGTTAGAACGTCGATTATTCAGAGTTCGGGGGAGCTGCGCGTACAACTCTCTGAGTTGTTTTAAGGAAGTGACGGGTTCGGTTGTAGTTCGAGACGAGTAATTGGGAGAAAATAGTATCAATTGGGTTTATTCATGAGCTTGCCCTACCCCACGACCTTACAATATGTTGATAAAGCGACTCTAATATGAGGACTTGTGATATTCGTGCGATATGAAAACTTGGTCGGTTAACAATTAGCAAGATCAGCGAGAGGACTGTCTTGGATGATCGTTCGGCGATGACTGCCTTCGCAGACCCTTCGTGCGGCCCACGACGGTTCGCGCAATGATTCTCTAATTCAAGAAAAGGGTCTTGTTCACTCGCCGCAGAGCGCTTTCCGAGAGTTCTGCGGCTCGGTGGAATCTGCTGATTCCGCGGAAAGGTGTGAGATCTGTTCCAACGGTCTTTCCCATGATTCGGATTCCAGGTCGGCGGAATCCGTTGGTAACTGGACCGTTGGACGGTGGACGAAGTCCGTCCGTAACACTCCCGGGGCGGTGAAAAAGCGACGATCCACCGTCGCCAATTCTCTCGCGGAGGGCGAGTTGGAATTGAAATGGAGGAAAGAACAAAAGTGTAAAATGATCAGTGAAAAATAAAGAATCGACAATTCAAAAACAAGGCGAAAGTTTAAAAAAAAAAATTGAAAATGGTCGTGGGTACATAGGTATCTAAATCCTTATTCTAGAGGGGCGGGGTGTTCCCTACTCGTCGGGGACCCACTGGCCGGATCCCGATAGCCTAAAGGGGTTATATCTGTATATGGTGAGCAGATATTCGTAAGGAGTCGTTGTACCTTGCGTCCCTCCGAGGTTTTGAGTTACCCCTTTTTACGGTAGTATGACTTCCGTGTTGATGCGCTGTCTAGGCTTTCCCAACTCCCGTTCGGATCGCTGGCCTTGGTTCGCGCGGTGCACGGTGGTTCTGGAGGGGCTGGCAAGGCCAGTCGGAGTTCTTCTACTCCGTGAATCTCGGTGGTCGGGCGGCGGTGACGCGATCGGTGGTGATCATGTGTCTCCCGCGTCTCTTCCACTGCAACCATTGTTGGTCTGGTGTCGGTCAGGGCGAGGTTGAACGTTGTTCCCTCGCTCCGTTTGTTTTCGATCGACTCCTGTTTCCCTGTAATCTTTCTACACAGTATTAGTTTGAGGAGGCTCCCCCCCAGGGAGAACCTCCTCGCGACAAATATGGCGGTGATCAGGGTGCCTAGGGACGCGATGCCGAAGATTGCGGATTTTTCAATAATTTGGATCCGCCGTTCTACGTGCTGTTTTTCGGCAATCCCTTTCGCCGCGTCACGATTTCGGCGAATCGGACGCCGCTGGCCGTCGTTCGTGATTTCGCGCTTGTTTGTCCGGTGCGGTTCGCCAATGACGATTCTACGTCGGCGATGGCCTCAGTTCGGGGGGTTGATCGCCGGTTGGGTTAAATAAAGGAGGTGTGGCTCACCTCTTCTGGCTTTTTATATATCTTTTACTCTTATGTCCCTGTTTCTGGCGGCTCCCTATTCGGTTGAAACGTGTGCGC
This sequence comes from Arge pagana, assembly GCA_963969455.1. Taxonomy (NCBI): domain Eukaryota; kingdom Metazoa; phylum Arthropoda; class Insecta; order Hymenoptera; family Argidae; genus Arge; species Arge pagana. Next base: position 12,286,024 of record OZ018312.1, on the reverse strand, counting down.
GCTTGATTTTGTTTCGGTGGACTACCCTGGTCCGTGTTTCAGAGATTCTTAACCGAAGGTTGTATGGTTCGATTAATTCGATGATTTCGTACGGCCCTGTGTATTCGTTGTCGAGTTTTCCGTACCTTGGTTCGTTTATCAGGTAAACCCTCTCTCCTACTTTGAATTCCTGAGAATTTGCTTTCCTATCGTAATATTTCTTGGAACGCTCTTTTGCTGTTAGAAGGTTCGCTCGTGCGCGTGTCGCTTTTGTTCGTATGCGCTCCGCAAGTTCTTGGAAGTACGAATCGTAGGTTAAGATTTCGTCGGGCTCCGGATAGGCAGAGGGAAGTCGCGCTCGCATTCCGAAAACGAGCTCGTGTGGTGTGTACCTCGTTCCTTCATGTACGCTCGTGTTGTGTGCCATTGTTGCGAACGGGAGCCACGTGTCCCAATCGCGGTCGGTTGCTTCGTTCTGTTTCAGATATTCTGCGAGTCCTTGGTGACTTCTCTCCACGCTGCCGTTCGACTGCGGGTGATACGCGGTCGTCTGTACCTGCTTGATTTTAAAAAATTTTGACAGTTGTTTCATCGTCTCCCCCACGAAGGCCCGACCCTGGTCGGTGAGTACTACAAGGGGCGCTCCGAAGATTGTGATGAATTTAGCTGCGAATCCCTTTGCAACGTCGAGGGCTGATCCAGACGGAAGTGGGATCGCTACCAGATATTTCGTTAACAGGCATTGAATCGTTAGGGCGTACCGATTCCCTGACCTTGACATCGGCCTTGGCCCCCATAGATCTACTCCTACTTTATGGAAGGCCGCGGCGGGCGTGTCGGTGATGACCATGGGCATTCGCGTTTTCTTCCTCACCAGTTTCGTCCTTTGACATGCCTCGCACCTCTTGATTGCGTCCCCTATGTCTCGACGCATGTTCCACCAATAATATCTTTCCCGTATCTTGTCGCAGGTTTTCGTCACTCCTTTGTGCCTCCCGTGACTCGACGCGTGATACTCGCGAATCAGGTCGTTTCGCGTGTCCGGCGGTGGCACTATTAAATACTTGGTACAGTATGTGATTTGAATGGGGCTGTCTAGGAACGCGAGGCGGAATTCCCTTTTGACTTTTTCCCATGCGTATCCCGGAATGATCTCATACTCCATCGCAACGTTTAACTCGTTACTTCGTTTCGCGGAAGCTAGCGCGTGAAGGTTTTGTATCGCGGTTACTATGTTTTTCTCCTCGATTTCTTCCTTGTTTCGTTTTTTGATGACGACTCCGTACGTCAGAGTTCCCCGGGCTTTTTGATATATTACTTGCCCAACTCTTGGTTGTTGATCGTTTAAAAATTTGGTGTCTATATATCTTTTTTCGATCAGAGTTAGTACGTGTCGAGGGATGTTCTTGAGATCTTCTCTGAGGAAATACACGATATCGCCCCTACGCTCGGTCGGCCGTACGTTTTCCGTGCAACGCCACCTCGGTTCTCCGCCGTTCCCGGCGGTTTTCGGAATTTTCCTCCCTATCTCGCGTACTTCTCCTCGGTCTTCCAAACCGCTGACGCTGCTATCCGTTGCTCCTCGGTCTTCGTCGTCTGACAGGTTGCGTCGGTGGTCCGAGTTGTTGTTATGCTCGTTGGTCTCCGCGACCCGAGGAGGTGTCGCGTTACTCCGTTCGCCCGTGCTCCTCGGTTCTTTTACCAAGAGCGGAACGTAGTGGTTCCAGTTCTCCAGTTGTACATGAAGGAAGGGCGCCGTCTCGTTACTTACAAATTTGTTGTACTCCACCCGGTCTGACCCGTATTTTACATGGACGCATATATTTACTCTCGCGTAGTCCGCAAAGATTTCGAGTATATTTTCATCCCCGAAATCGTCCTTACTCTCTAAAATTGTTCGCGCTACCTTCGGGTTCGCGCAGCGTTCTAACGTATCGTGTTGTCGCAGAGCGTTTCTGAGGTCTTGCGGTGACATTTGCCACCCGCAAAGTTTGATCAGTGAGTCGAACAGGCAATTACCGTCGCTCGTCACGTTTCTGAACGGTGTGAGACGTAGGTGTGGTTCGGCGCATCTCATGTCGCCACTGCGGACCACTGGGGTATGCTCGTTCGCGCGGGCTACGTCCTGTCTGTGCCCAACTTCTTCGTTTAGCGTGCGTTTTGTCAGCTGGTTGGGAGCTACGGATCGCTGTGCCTTAGCATTGGGTCTGTCTAGCGTCACGGCTCTTCTGTCTTGCGCCTCGTCAGCGCGATAAGCGACGTCGGTCGAGGTCACCGGCTGATTCGTCCGGCTTATCTCGGATGTTTGTGTCACCTTTTCCTTCCACCGCGCGCGTGGTCTGGCCCAATCACGCGTGGTCGTCTGAACGTCGCCTTCCTCTGTTGATCCTCCGGGGTCGATGATCTCCGGTCTTTTTCTAATTGGTTTTTTCGTTATACCTTTCGTGGCAGGTTCTGTTGTGTTACCACGGAGTGTTTTTGTGCCGTCCGATTCGGTTACGCTCGTCCTTGTGTATCTTGACGATATTTGTGACGGCCGTTCGGTTTCGTCGGGGTGTTGACTCGGATGATATACCTTCCTGGGTCTTCCTCTGCGACCCGTGCGTTCGATTTTCGGTCTTCCCCTGCCTCGTCGTGGTTGTGATCGGTGGGCCCGATCGCTCGCTTTGTCTGTGCGGGGGATTTTCTTTTCCGTGTTGATCGGGTCAACGATACGGGGCATTTCCCTTCCCGTTTCTGTGTCGCCATCCTCCGTGGCGGTTGCCGTTTCGGATCCGTGTGGTGCCGTCGCCTCGTCTGTTTGGGCGGTTCTCGCACTTTCCGGATCGAATATACGGGGTATCTCTCCTCCCGCGTTTGGTGCGTCGTTGCTACTGCTTTTCCTCGTCTTCCTTCCTTTCTTGCTCCTTGGCGCTTCTTTGCGGCTGCTACCTTCTTCGCTTTCCGTCCCGCGGACGTATCCGTCTGTAATCTCTCCGTATGGTGAGGTGCACCCTTCACCGCCCTCGCTTGGGTTCCCTTTATCTCGATCGCTGCTCGTTCCGGCGACCTGTTCGATTTCTTCCCTTTGAATGCGCCTTTTTTGCCTGGGCGCTGCTCTTCCACTACTTAATTCCTCGGTTCTCCACGCTCGCGCTCTTCGTTTTCGGGCGAGGCGTGGCATTTCTTCGTCCATTTCGGTGCCCTGGTCCGAACCGTGTCGGGCGTCGGTCGCCGCGACGCTTTCTTTTGTTTCGCTCCCGTTTAACCGCTTTTCCTTCCTCGCTGCCGGATTTCCACTTTCCGTTTCATCGGTCGAGCGTATCCGTTTCCGTTGTGCCCGCGTGAACCGCGGTGGTAATTCTGTCATTTCGACGGCTTGATCCGATCCGACTTGATCATTCGTGTTCTTACCGCTTTCTTCTATTACTTTATCATCGACCCCTCTCTGCTTCCTTGGCGCTGGGTTTCCACTGCCCGATCCGTCTGTGGATCGGTTACGGGTGGCGTGCTGATGCCACCCTTTTGATTTCTTTAACGGCCGGTTTTGGTCCGTTTCCTTTTTCTTCACCATAAGGACGTGGGGTGTATCCCCTTCCTCCGTTTTTTCGTGGAATTCGTCCGCCTCATAGAAATCTAACCGCGGTCTGTTGGGGTCGCGCTCCATCTCGCGTAGTACCGGATTTCGTGATAGCGCGTCGGCGTGCCCCTGACGTGCGCCCGATCGGTACTCGACGTCGTAGTCAAAATCTTCTAGTTTGATCCGAAAACGGTGGAGACGTAGCGCGAGGTTCTTCATATTCTTGGACCATTTCAGTGGCTCGTGGTCAGTTACGATAGTAAAGCGGTTTCCGTATAAATACGGTCGAAATTGTTCGGTTGCGTATACCGCTGCTAAGATTTCCTTTTCTCCTACACTATACCTAGTTTCTGCCCCTTTTAACGTGCGCGAGGCGTATGCAATCGGTAGGTCTTCTCCTAACTTTCCCTGGCTGAGGATTGCCCCGATCGCGTAGTCTGACGCGTCCGTAGTGACGATAAATGGTTTCGAAAAGTCGGGTCCTCGGAGTATGGGCCCTTCGCACAATTTATCTCTTAATGTTTCAAACGCTTTCTTCTGGGCTTCGCCCCGTACAAATTTTTCGTTGCGCTTAAGTAATCGCAGTAAAGGAGCTGCTATCTTCGCGAACCCTTCGATAAATCTACGATAATAACCTACTAACCCTATGAATTGCTTGATTTTCTTTGCAGAGTTCGGTGGTGGGTAATTTCGGACAGCCTCGACTTTTTTTGGATCGGGTTTGACGATCCCTTCCCCTACGACGTGGCCGAGGTATTCGGCTTCCTTTCTCAGGAGGAAACATTTTTCCGGCGCGAACGTAAGGTTCGCGTCGTCGATCCGTTTCATCAGGCGGCGAAACTTTACTTCGTGTTCGTCCAGATCCTTGGCGTAAATGATGATGTCGTCAAGGTATACCGCGAGCTCGATTCCCTGGAGTCCGGCTAGCACCAGGTCCATCAGCCTCTGGAAGGTGGCGGGACCGTTCTGAACTCCCATCGGCATACGGGCATATTCGTAGTGGCCGTTTGGTGTTGAAAATGCTGTTTTGTGCATATCCTCCTTGGCCATCGGTATCTGGTGAAACCCCGATTTTAGGTCGAAGGTTGAGAAGTACTTCGCTTGTCCCAGCTGGTCCAGAGCGTCGGTTATTATCGGTAGGGGGTACGAGTCGTGCGTTGTTTTTTCATTTAGTCCGCGAAAATCGACGACCAATCTCCATCGCTTCTGTCCGTTCGCTCCCACCTTTTTTGGCACTACCCATGCGGGTGAGTTGTACGGGGAGGCGGAAGGTTTAATTATCCCTGCCTTTAATCCTTCTGCTACGTGTCGGTTAATTTCCTCTCGAAGTAGCGGTGGCTGTCGGAATTGTCTCGTTCTTACTGGGAGATCGTCGGTGGTGGGGATGTGATGGGACAGCACGGTCGTCGCTGGCAGCGGGTCACCGGGTAGGGAGAACAGGTGACCATATTCGTGGATTAATTTTCTCACGTGGTTGTTTTCTTCTGCGTTCAACCCCTCTCGCGGAAGAATTTCGAAGACTTCGTCGGTCCGGTCTCTCCTCTTCGTTGCGTTTACCGTCGCTATTTTCCCTTCGCTGTTTACTTCACCGAGGCCGACGGTCACGTGTTCCTCGGTCGCCGCTCGAATTTGTTCGCATTCGGTTAGTTCGAACACCGGTACTTCTATCGTGATCGCCTCCTCTGATGTGTTTATTGCGTATAGGTGCGCGACTCCGTTATCTACGTTCACGATGCAATTCCCCATGTAGATGTCGGGCCCGGCGTTGATCGAGGGTAACATTCCTACTCCTATTTCTGGGTTGGCGACCCTCACGTATACCCTGTGCTTGCTTCGCGCTGGAATGGTGAGACCTTCCCCTTTTCGAAACGGGTATGTGTCTTTTCCTACGCTATATGTTCGTTGGCTATAGGAGATTGTAGCTTTAAATTTGGAATGGAATGTCGAACCTAGTATGGCGCTCTGTGAAATCGGAAAATTGTCGTCGACGACGTGGAATTCGCACCGTCGACCGTCCAGCATAATGTCGACTCGTCCGTGAGTCGTTGATTTTCCGTCCGTAATTCCTACTAATTCCCATGTATCGTTTGCGTATACTGGTACATCGTTCGCTACGCTTCCTCTCTTGATCAGGCAGATCTCGGCGCCAGTATCTACCAAGAAATCTGCTCGTCCATTCCGGAGGTCGTCGCTGTATAGTTCGATCGCGGGGGCGGCGACGAGCCGATTTCCTTGAATCTCTAGGATTCCGTTTACTCGTTGAGGCCGCACGGTCGCATGTTCGCGCTTGGGAGTACGCCCGGGCTCGGTCCTGACGTGTCGGGCCGAGCCCTCTCCCCGTTTAAATCGCGCTGAAAACTTTTATTATGATTTCCGGCTTGTCCCTGCGCGTTCGGTTCGTATGCGTTTCGTCCCGGAGCTCCCGAGTTGTATCCCCGTGGTTGGTGTCGCCCGTGCCAGCCACCCTGATGGTCCGTTCGCGAATTGTTTGCGCGGTCTTGCCAAGACCCGTTTCGTATCTGTCCTTGGTTGCGTGGATCGTTTGAGCGCTCGTTCCACGATTCCGACCCATGATTCCAGTGGTTTTCCGGGGGTCCGTTGTGTCGGACCTGGTTGTCGCGAGGGCGTGATCCTCTGTAGTTACCGCGGCCTTGGGCGGTACTTTGTCTAATTTCCCTGACCAATGTATTGCATCCGGCTTGGGTATGACCCTTATTTCTACAGAAATTACACCGCTTACTCGTATCGCGCCAGAGCGGTGTTTGCGCGCCGCTAGCGTTGTCGCTTTTTCCTATCGGGGCGTCGCGTATCCACTGGAGGTCGCGTTCGATCTTGTCGACAAGAAACCTGGCCTCCGATAAAGTCACGGGGTTCCCTGCTACTAGTCGTGTGTCGACGTCTGTTTTTAATCCTCTACGAAACGCTCTAAGGGCTATTTCCTCGGCTTGTTCTATCTTCGCTGTTCGCGCACCTTCGGAGGTGTCTGTTCGTGTTCGCACCTCGATACGGAGATTCTCGTAAATCGTCGCTATTCGGGCTCCGTAAGTCGCGGATGTTTCGTTAGGGGTTGGATGGGCTCGGTATAACTCTTCCATCCAGTACGAATCCCCTCGTTTCCCGTCGAACACCGCATTTAGCCTAGCTACTACTTCGTCTAGCTTCTCCATACTCATAACTGCGATGGCGAAATCTGCCGCGGTTCCCTTAAACTTCCTGCTTAGGGATTGGACTACTAATTTTTCCATCTCTGGAGGGACCGACGCGACCGCGTTTTTACACCACTGAATAAATGGGATTAGGTGGTCCGGGGACCCATTGAAGTTCGGTATCATATCTAACGCGTCGCGAAGGTGTCCGTGCGCGTTTCCCCGGTGAGCCATCGCCGATGTATCACCCTGTGCTTGCGGCGGATTCGTTATGTTATTTACTTGTTCCATTTCTCCGACCGACGTCAGCGTGCCCTCGTCGGAATCGCTGTTTAAATGCGGTTTGCTTTCGCGACGCGCCCACGGATCGAAGGGTGAATGGTTTTCTCCCGTCGATGGGGTTTCGGGCATTCGATCTTCGGATGCGCCGACGTCTAATTTAGGCGCACTGATCACACAATCAAGTTAAGTTTGCAATAATGTAAAGCGGGACTTACCCAAAAAGGTTCCAAACTTGGAAGAGGCAGAGGGCGATTATCATTCTCTTTCGTCTTCTCTTCGGTTTCCTTGGTATCCTGGTCGTTCCCCGTCTCTGGGTTTCGTTAAATCCTCATGGTCACTTCCCGTTGTGACACTTGTGGGTTAATCAATTAACCCACTCACTTTGTCACCAAAAAAAATTTCACCTTACACGCAACACCCCACACTTAGCACCAAATTGTTACGAACGCGATCGTTGGATGTTGTTTTCGCGTAGTAACGGTCGTTCCGAGCGGTTAGAACGTCGATTATTCAGAGTTCGGGGGAGCTGCGCGTACAACTCTCTGAGTTGTTTTAAGGAAGTGACGGGTTCGGTTGTAGTTCGAGACGAGTAATTGGGAGAAAATAGTATCAATTGGGTTTATTCATGAGCTTGCCCTACCCCACGACCTTACAATATGTTGATAAAGCGACTCTAATATGAGGACTTGTGATATTCGTGCGATATGAAAACTTGGTCGGTTAACAATTAGCAAGATCAGCGAGAGGACTGTCTTGGATGATCGTTCGGCGATGACTGCCTTCGCGGACCCTTCGTGCGGCCCACGACGGTTCGCGCAATGATTCCTAATTCAGGAAAAGGGTCTTGTTCACTCGCCGCAGAGCGCTCTCCGAGAGTTCTGCGGCTCGGTGGAATCTGCTGATTCCGCGGAAAGGTGTGGGATCTGTTCCAACGGTCTTTCCCATGATTCGGATTCCAGGTCGGCGGAATCCGTTGGTAGCAACTGGACCGTTGGACGGTGGACGAAGTCCGTCCGTAACAGATAATAGTTTCTTATTAAACTTGACAAAAAATCGTACCTGGTAATTATATATAATATATAATAATGTTTATTTCCCTTGCGGGGTACATTTCGGACTCCCGCTCCGCTCACAATAAACCTTAACTACCTTACGCACTATTTCTATCCTATTTTTTTTTTTTATTCGCGCCGTCCTCGAGAGAGAGAGAGCTCCACTCACACCTTCTCCCGCATTCTTTCTTCCTTTCATCCCGGACTTCCGTTTCCGCCGCTCTTGCTCTACCCCTCCCTTTTGTTGCCCTCTATTCTACCCTCTCCTCCCCCCTGTACCTTTCCTTTTTCTCCCTTCTCCATCCGTCTATCCTTTCCAACCATTTCTCCCCTACCCCCTCGTCGCCTAACACCTCCCCCCTCGCTTCTTGCCATCCTCTTGCCTCCCCCCAGTCCGTGCACTCTTCCCACACATGCTCCCATGTTTCCTCCGCCATCTCGCACATCCTGCATGACCTATTTTCTCTCGTCTCCCAATACCTGGTCCCCCTCATCTCCTCCCCCAGCCTATATCTCGCCATCCTCTTCCACCTCCCTTCCTCCCACCCTTTCCTCAGATACCCCGGTATCCCCTCTCCTTTCACGAATCTATATTCTTTATTTCCTTTCGCCTCTCTGATCCTCGTCCACCTTTCCTCCTCCTGCTTTGTCCTTTCCATCCTCACTAAGTCCTCTCCTCTCATCCCCCCCTCCTCCCATCTCCTCACTACCTCCTCCCCGTCCCATCCTTTTCCCTCGTAGAACTTCCTCCTCTCCTCCTCCCACCCCTCACATCCCCTCTCCATTCTCGCTCTCTTTTTTATTTCTCCCCAGCATCTTCTCGCCAGCTCTCCTCCCCTACCCTCTTCCAACTTCCTCTCATACCCCCATGCCCTCAAGCCTGCTCTCGCCTCCAACGTTTCCCTTTGTATTTCCTCCCTCACTGCATAGCCTGGCACCCTTCTTGACACTCCCAACACCCATCTCAGATACCTATCGTGGATCATTTCCGCCTCTTCTCTTCTTTCCCAGCCCCATATTTCCACCCCATATCCCAGCACCGGCCACACCATTCTATCGAATAACCACAGCCTTCTGCCCCAGTCCTTACCAAACTTCCTCTTTCCTATTCCCCACACCTGCCCCATCGCTTTCGCCGCCTTCTCTACTCTCTCCTCCATATGATCCTTCTGTCCTCCATCCGCCCGCACCACATACCCTAAATATTTATATTTCTTCACCTCCTCTATCTCCGTCCTCTTCCACCACCATTTCACCTTCTTTTTCCTGCCTCCCCCTACCTTACATCTCATCACCTTCGTCTTCCCCGTGTTCACCTCTAGCCCTTTCCCCTCCAGGTATCTCTCCAATTTCCCTATCATTCCCTTCATCTCCTCTTCCCCTCTCGCCATCAACACCAGGTCGTCCGCATATGCCAGCGAGAACACTTTCTTCCCCCCTTCTAATTCTACCCCCCCCCAACATCCCTTTTCTATCTCCTCGTCCAAATCCGCCATCATCAGTATGAACAGGAGTGGGCTCAGTGGGCAACCCTGCCTCACGCCTCTCTCCGTCCAGAACCTTTCCCCCCTTTCCTCCCCCACTCTCACCCTCCCCGTCGTCTCCTTTAGTACCTCCTCGCACCTTTCCACGAGTCCTTCCCTAATCCCCCTTTTCCTCATACTTTCCCTAAGCTTTTCCCTGTCCACAGAGTCGAAGGCCGCTCTCAAGTCTACAAACAGTAGCACCATGTTTATTTTTTTCCTGCTTCTTTCCCTATTGATCAAGTAGTTCAACACGTACACGTTATCTATCGTGCCCCTTCCTTCCCTACATTGGGTTTATTCATGAGCTTGCCCTACCCCACGACCTTACAATATGTTGATAAAGCGACTCTAATATGAGGACTTGTGATATTCGTGCGATATGAAAACTTGGTCGGTTAACAATTAGCAAGATCAGCGAGAGGACTGTCTTGGATGATCGTTCGGCGATGACTGCCTTCGCGGACCCTTCGTGCGGCCCACGACGGTTCGCGCAATGATTCCTAATTCAGGAAAAGGGTCTTGTTCACTCGCCGCAGAGCGCTCTCCGAGAGTTCTGCGGCTCGGTGGAATCTGCTGATTCCGCGGAAAGGTGTGGGATCTGTTCCAACGGTCTTTCCCATGATTCGGATTCCAGGTCGGCGGAATCCGTTGGTAGCAACTGGACCGTTGGACGGTGGACGAAGTCCGTCCGTAACAGATAATAGTTTCTTATTAAACTTGACAAAAAATCGTACCTGGTAATTAAAAATCCATTTTCGCAGTAGTTTGATTTGTATAAAAAAAAAAAAATGATTATTTTGTATAAGTTTTCCAATTCATAAAAAATGTGTAAATAAAATACTATGAATTTGAAGATTATAATATGTAAATAATATAAATTTATAATATAGATTATTTCAAAAATTGATTACGAAAATATACAAATAAAAGTCTTGTAAAAAATTTACATGTGCAAAGCTAAAGCAGAAGACCGAAGTTTAGCAGCTATTAAATCTCTTAATTTAGTATTTTGCTCTTCGGATAATTGAGAATTGTTATTGGAATCCTTGGATTTGGTCTCATCATCGTTAGCTTCTGTCTCGGTACCTTTTTTTTCGATTTTTGGCTTTTAAATTTTTTTTGATTAATATTGAAAAACACTCATGTTGGTCCAATGGCTTGCCTTCATATTTTTCTAATGACGATTTATGAGGCTCGTTCCATATGCACTTTTTATCAGTGCAAGTGATCATTTGCAAGCTCTCCAAATCATTTCTGTGAAAATAAAACCACTTACAGTAAATAAACTTTTGGAATAACAGAATAATCACAATAGGTTATGTGAATGTCAAAAAATATCTTACCGGTTACAATAGAGCAAAACAGCAACGACATGTTTACATATACCACTTAAACCAGCCTTACATGAACAACTCATTCCAATTATTCGACCGTCTTTTATTATTTCACCTGTTATTTCATGCGGATTATCTTTAATATGAGACGTTTGTAAACAAAAAGCCAAAATACTTATAATATTACAATCACTATTCGGTACTTGCCCACACTTTATCACATGTCCAGCATTTAAAACACTTTCACCACCAACGAAATTTTTATTGCTTGGTTTTGTACAAGCAAATTTGCAAAGTTCTTGTAATGTAATTTTCATTCTATTTATTTCAATTATAATTTTATAAAAGTATTCTTGGATACTATCCACGTTTGTTTATATGCGTAATGCAAAGTGACCTACTGACTCTCGTTTATATTTTTGCCGCTAGAAAAAATTTTGTAAGCCACGCCTCTGCCAGAAATCCCAATAGTCTCGTTCTGTTAAAAGACGACAAACTGCCTCCACTTCAGTGGAAGATAGGTCGCGTCATTAAGTGTCATCCAGGGCGAGACGGGGGCGTCCGTGTAGTCAGTGTAAAAACCTCCAACGGAGTCACCCAACGCAGTCTGCCAAAAATATGTGTTCTCCCTACCTCCGATTAGATATAAGATTGGAGATGTATTAGTTGTAAGCACGATTATTCTATGTTTGTTTCTCTTTTGTTTTTTAACTTGTTGACAATTACGTATTGTCAAGGCCGGCGGGATGTTCGAGCACCGAATTTCGCGGGCATCGTTTTTCCCCGTGAGGGCCTCTCGCGGCGAAGCGCTAAAGCGACGACACTTAGAACAAAAAACATGGCGTCGAGTTCATCACGCGCGATCTTTTTGTCACGATTATTTCCTGATTAAACCTATTATTTTTAATATAAAGTGCAAGCATATCTTCATTATCCTTCTCGGATCGACCCATCAACATTTATGAACACGTACTAACGTTACCCTCATTGAGGAGCATCAGGCCGCAGGCCACCATCCAGTCCGTCAGGACCCGTCTCCGCGCACACGTCGCGGGACCTCCCCACAGGGTCGCCTTTGCGTTGAAGTCGCCGAGGAGCAGCGTGCCCCCCGGACGACCCCGCCGCAGAACGGCCGACAAACCCTCGAGGAAGTCCTCGAACTCGGCGAGCGGCCGATTCGGTGAGAAGGGAACTCCGACCACGAACAGGCCGCACACCATGGCTCCAACATAGCCCCTTCCCCTGGTGACGCACATCAACGGGGCGGTCCCCGCGGAGGCGCCGACGATCAGGGTGACCAAGCCGTCCCAGTCTCCGACCCAGTTGCTTCCGGGTTGGACGTAGTACGGCTCGGCCACCACCGCCACACCTGTCGACCACTCCGCCATCGCCTGCAGAAGTAGGTCCTGGGCTCTGGCGCAGTGGTTTATATTGGCCTGGAGGACTTCTAACATTGTGGTGGCGCGGTTGTGGCGTCCTCCGCGCTTCCGTCCACGACGGCGGGCGCGGATCCGGCCCGCGCCTCGTCGGTGGCCGAGGCCCCGGAATTCCCGGTCGCGTCGGCGGCCTTCTTCTTCTTCTTCTTGTTTCTCCTCTTCCTCTTTTTGGCCGCCGTTGCGGCCGCCAGGGGCGCTCTGCCGGGGCACCGACCCAGCCTGTGGGCAGCCGCCTCGCCGGCCTCCGCGCATATCGCGCAGTGTTCGGCGGGGGCAGCGCAGTCCTGCGCTCTGTGGTCGGGCTCGCTGCAGCGGAAGCACAAGTTACCCCTGACCGCTCCGCTGCACGAGTCCGCCACGTGCCCATGGCCCAGACACCTGTAGCATGTCTGGGCCCTGGGCGCCAGCAACCGGGCTTTTACAGTGACCAGCCGATCCGAAGCGGCTGGTCCCCGGCCAACAGCCTCCTGGCTGCAGCCGCGGGGCAGTCGACCCAGGCAGACGACTGCCCCCTAGGGCCCCCAGCTTTGGGGGCCTTGGACCGGACCTGGTCACGGGGGCAGCCACTGACTCTGGAGACCATCTCAGCCACCTCCTCGGCTGTAATGGTCTCGTCGAGCTGGGTGAGCATAAGCTCAGCCCTTTTCACGGGTCGGCCGACGGTCACCTCGCCCTGGCCAAGCGCGACTCGCAGCTCATCCGCGAGCTGGTCGGCCAGCTCCTCCCGGTTGGCGCCCCCGATCTCTAAGATCTTAGCACCGGTCGCTGTCTGGCGCAGGACTACGCCGTTGATACCTAGCCCGACTAGGTCCACCTTTGCTCTCGCTTCCGCCAGGACAGAGGCGTAAGTCACGCCCCTGTCCTTGGCGGGCGCCAGCAGCGAAATCGTCACCGCCGCCGTACTAGGCAGGCGAAGCGAGGAGGCAGACACTCCCCCTCCCCCCCTTCTTGCGCTCGCCGTCCCGCTCTGGGCGGGGGCGGCGGTGGACTCAGCCGCGGCTCTTCCTGCTCTCTTCCGTTTGCCCCTGGTCGGGGGTGCGGCCGCGGACGTTGTTTCGGTTGAGGTGGCGGTAGATCCGCCCGCCGCCCCCCGGCGACGCGCCCCACGACCCACAACCTCGGACCACGTCTCCGTGCTCGGAGGCGGGGACGCAGGCCCGGGCGCCTCCACAGGCGAAGCAGGTGGGGAGATCTGGGGGGCCCAACGGGTCTCCGGCCGGGTTGCCGGTGGAGGCGCATCCCGCTGCCAGGGCGACACCAAAGCCTCCAACGCTGCGAACCTCTCAGCCATCGCGGCCTCGACGCGGGCCACGATGGCGTCAATGGAAGGCTCCTTCGCGGGCACCTTTGTGGTCGACACTCCTGGTCGTGCCAACGGTTCAGGGCGAGGCGGCTCTGCAGCTGCGCTCGGGCGCTGTTGCTTCCTCAGCTTAGCCAGCTCTTTTTTCAGATCACGGATCTGTCGCTCGTGAGCCGTGAGCTGGCCCTTGAGGGCGAGGTTCTGCTCGGCCAGCAGTGCCGCTCCCTCAGCGGCCGTGCGGGCGACCAGCACTGATGTCAGTTTCCTGATGTTGCTGGCCGCTTCTTTCAGCTCCTGGACGAAGCCGCCCTTCAAGTTTCCAGATCTTGCGGCCACCTTCGCAACGGCGGCAACGCTGGTCAGGACGCTCTCCTGTATCGCGGCCGCTATCTCGTCCGCGATCACAGAAGGCCCCGCGGTGGCGTCGCCGCACAGCTCACGGGCGTCGAGGGCCGCGTCGCGCCGCTCGCGCGAGCGGTCGCTGAGCTCTCGGACCTTATCGAGAGTGTCCTCGATCAGGGTCGCCCTGGCTGGCCGGGCGAACCGGGGCCCGTTTCGGGCGGCCTGGGCGGGAAACTCTTCCACGTTCCCCGCGGCAAGTCTCTTGGCCCTGCCTTGCGTCCAGGTACTTGGACCAGCTGTCTGCTCAGCTTCGGACGGGTCTTCCGAACTGGTGGCCAGGGGCTGCGGTTTTCTCTTCCGAGAAATCGCCGCGGTCTCTTCCTCGAAGTCGTCGGCGCGGTCTTCGGGGGCGTCCTCAATGGTCATCCCCGCCTTTCCGGCGACGTTGCAGTCGCTCGTGCTCGGAGCTACAACTCTCCGAACCTCCTCCTTCTCCTCTTACTCAGGGGTTTGGGCCGTGGAAAGCCCGTTGTCCTCGCGCAACTTCGTATGAATTTCTTGACCGGACATTTTCAGAGAATTCAGAGTTTGTGGGGCTTTCAACGAGATCCCCAGCTCACTCCCTGCTTCTACACTCCCTTGTCGCCATTCGCGACGCCTCCCGCCCACCCCGCCCTCCCCGGCCGTATGCCCCCCACGGAAGTCTCTGGCTTGCTGCAGTGTGGCATCGGCGGATACAACACCCGCCCCCCCCCCCCCCCCCAGTAGGTCCACATCCTGGTGCCACCAGGTCCTACGGGGAGACACGAGCTTGTCACACACGCTGCTACGGGGCAGCCCACCTGGGTGGCTAGCCCAAGTCGGGCGCCGGTACTATCGTGCGGTCCCCGTGCGTGCGGTGCCCCCTTCCGAGGGACCTCCCGGGTTTCCGCTGTACCCTCACTGCATTCGCCAGAGGCGCCGCGAGAGCGCGGCCGAAAGGGGGTCGGCCCGCGAGCCACCCTGCGATCCCCGTGAGCCGGTTTGATTCGGGTTTTCCATCCCTAGCTCCCATTTTAACCGGCGGGAGGCCATTTCGGGGTTTATTTCAGGTTTACCTTCCCTAGCTATGGTCCGCGACAGCTTATTTGTACGAAGGTAGGCATTGCGGACACCTCCGTCTTATTTTGCTGCTACCCTGTCTCCAGGGCATTCCCCTATCCGCCACCCGTGGACGCGCCCGGTGCTTACAGCGATGGGCAGGGATGAGACTCTGAGCAGCAATCCTGTCACCAGGAAGGCCCCAGACTCCCATCCCCTTTCAAGAACTCGCCCCTTTTTTTACGATGGGAAATCTCTAACAGAAACCGCCCGCTCCCGGGGGAGAGCGAGCGGGTATGTGGGGTTCGCACCCGCTAAAACCCATCGGTGCCACCCGTTGCCATACCGGCAGGAGCGGATACATGCGAGTATTCTTCAGCTTCCTGCCGGCAACTTCGGCCTCTCGGCTCCGTCCACCCCACCCCCTCCAATGGTGTTGTGTAGGGGGGGGGGGGGGGGCATTCCAGTTTTATCGCTCGGGGTCGTGGTGGCACACACGCCCCGAAGCGGGTTCGTGCGGCAAAGGGTCCCCCCGATCCTCTGCCCAATCCGCACTATTCTCCGCCGCCATGTTGTGGGTCAGGGGGGGGGCCTTGCCCCCCGCCTCTGACTCTTCTTCCCGCCCGCTTCTTCCTCGGATGGTGGCTACCCGATCCGCCCCTCGTCTTCTTCCTGCCTCCTCCTTTCGCAGCAGGATCACCTCGCTGCAGCCCTGCACCGCCCGCCACCCTCGGGGGACTGCAGCATGGCCCGTACCAGAGCAGCAAGGGACATATCCTTCACCACGTCAAGCCACAGGGTCCGCCTCTCGTCCTCCCACGCCTGGCGTAGCCGGATTGGCGTCGGCGTCGTCTTCGGGCCCCCCCACAGTGGTGGCATCCTCCCTCCGGGCCATCCGCCACGAGTACCTTGCAAAGCACCCGTGGCCGAACAGCATCTGGGTCAGCCGGAAAGTGAGAGTGCCGTGCCCCCGGTTGACTCACTTGTAACGAGACAGCTTATACCGCTCGTTACGAGTAGTACGCGCGCACCGAGCCACTGTTACGCGCGCACCGAGCCACCGCTACGGGACACACCGAGCCACCGCTACGAGCCAGCCTCGCCGCCCGCCGCCAGGCGGCTACGTCTCCCGCAGACAAAAGAACTCAACGCAGGACTTATATACCAGGCCGCGAGAACACTAATCAGTTCTCTGGCAGCCAGTCGTCAGATCAGCTACCACCGAACTCCGTCTTAACTGACGTATCCGGACCGCGGGACGAGACCCCGGACCGCTAGGCGCGTTCGCGTTAGGAATTAAAGCTTCACCTTATATTCACCATTTACCGTCCGCACTAGATCACAGTTCAACCGTATTCTCAATATTCACTTCCCGACGCGTTCCGACCAGAACCGAACACCTACTAGCCGACTTTTCAACCACAAGCTTAATTGTACAAACCCGCTTTGTTCTTTTGTGTAACCGGTATTCTTTCTAACATTTCAGCCTGGAACCTACTGGCCCCCCAGCTGGTCCGACACCGCATTGAACCCGACCTCGCGATTATTTCATCATATGCCAATAATTATTATTTTCTTGTTCAAATAAAAAATAAACATATACTTCCACATTTAACCATCCTGACTACATTTTATCATTTCACTCATAACGCACGGTAAGCTCCGAGTATCCGGCGGAGAGGGACGAGACCCTCAGACCCGTTTACGGCATACACCGGGTTCACCTAGTCCCCACATTCTACCCGGTCTAGCCGAAACGTTACACACTCCTCCAATACTGGCCGGATGGCCGCGATCGTCGCGTGGCCACTCATGGGTCGTTCCAGCCGCGTCCTCCACTACGTCATGGCCCTTGCTTTGCTTTTAGCGCTGACCGATAGGTCTCGATGATCTTAGCGTTGGTGATTCCTCGCTCTTTCTTCCACCAGTACAGCTCGGCAAGGGCTCTTACCTCCAAATCCCATGGAAGGACGCCGGCCATCACGCAGGCCGTTTCCGTGGAGATGGTACGGTTACCCCTGATGACCCTGCTTGCGAGTATGCGCTGGGGGCGTCGCAGGGCCATATGGATCCTCTCGTTCTAAAGGTACAGTCTCCTGCAGGGGGCGCTCGGGCCGCCAGTGTTCTGCAGCAATTTGGCCAGCGCCCCCGCAGCGGCCAGGAGCCGGGGCTGAAGCTGTTCGAAGTGCTCCCGGAAGCTCCATCGGGCGTCGAACACCAGGCCCAAGATACTTCATGGCGCTCGTTAGGCCGATGGAGCTCCCGCCAATGTTGATCCCCTTCGCGCCCCTGGGAGGCTCTACTCTCGGACCGTGAAAGCACGCGACCTCGGTCTTCTTCAGGTCCACTTCCAGGCCGAGGCCCCTCACACGCTCCACGGTCATCGCGGCCCCCGCTTCTCCAGGGGCCGCGGCCTCCCGATAATTTCTGCCCCTGGCCATGACAAAGGTGTCAGCGTAGCATAAGATCCCCATATTGTTCAAAAGGCGGCCCCGCAAGACCCAGTCGTATGCCACGTTCCACAGCAGTGGCCCCAGGACGGATCCTTGGTGGACGCCGCGTTCCACCCTGCGTCGCGTCCCCCCTCCCGCCGTCTCAAACCCTACAAACCTGTTCGACAGGTATGAGGAGATGGTCTCCCTCAGATACCTTAACACCCCAAAGTAGTCGATGGCCTCCTTGATGGTCTCCCAGGGGAGGGAGTCGAAGGCGTTAGCTATATCTAACGATACAGCCATAATCTCCTTTCCCTGGGAGGCGGCCTCGCGGGTCCGATGTTTCAGGTCCGTAATGGCGCTGATCGTGGACCGGCCCCTGCGAAAGCCGTGCTGGCGGGGGGACAGATCTATTTCCCCGCGCCGTAGATGGTCGTGCAGGCGTTCCGCCACTACCCTCTCGTACAGTTTGGCAACTTCGTCCAGAATCACGAGAGGGCGGTATGCCGATGGTGATTCGGCGGGGCGCCCTGGCTTCCGCAACAGCACCAGCCTGCCCGTCTTCCATGCTGTCGCGATGTTCGCGCTTCTCAGGCAGGCTGTGAAAAGGCGCTGCAGGGGTATCCTCAGATTACCAGCGATCAGCGCCCAGACTCTACCCGGGGTGCCGTCGGGCCCAGGCGCGGCGTTTCCCTTCGTTCTGACCAGTGTTGCCTTCAATTCGCCGTCAGTTACACCAACCTCATCCACATCAACCGATATCAACCCCCCTTAACCCACACTAGCGCACACCGACTCACCCCACGACACAATCCGCGGCGAAAACTGAGAAATACAGCAAAACATTTATTCTAAATCGACCTCCACGTAAAGTGCATGGTAAACCGCTACTATCCAGGGTTGAGGCAACCCGTTAACGCCCGGGTACGGCGTACGACACATGAACTACATCATTCGACCCGGATATGCACGTACTGCGCTTCAATGATTTCGATCGATCTAATTTCAACCACGATGGAACTTGCAAAGGTTGGAGTCGTAACCAGTGTTCGATGCCATTCAACAAACCTATGTTTACCACATCTCATCGTCGAATAGATCAGACGATAACTGTAGAGAGTGACTGGGAGTATATCGAAAATGTGATGCCTGGGACCGCGTGCAGCGCATGTCCGTCGTGACCGCCGATGGCACTTTCGATATATCGGGACCGTCACGCGTTATTACTCGCGGGAGCAAAGCGCAGAGTCGCCACCCCAAGGCGGAGTAGCGAAGCTTCCCCTGGCCTTGCTCTCGCGGGCCGACCGTGTAAGCTATTTATTTGGTCTATCCGATTCATTTATAGATAACTATCTCAGTATAGTATTTGACATGATAGTCCTTGATAATTGAGTGTAACTCTGAGTAATTACTCACTGTTTCAGGTAACTGATTTGATATTGAAATATGCTATGTTTACATGATTCGACTGAATCATGTTAACATTTTATTCAGTATATAACTTAAATATCCATAAATATCGGTAAAGATCGAGAGACTCGGGAGAGTCTCGCGCCTTGTTATATGAAATTTTTTTTTTTTAATTTCACACTCGCCGCGCGAGACTCTGACAGAGTCTTATATACCCGAACGGCAACTGAGTGACCGTTAAGGAAATTTATGATCGTTAATTTCTTCTGTCTTGCTATGAATACGGAATTGTAATCATTATTGCAGAATGTGGCAAAGGAGAGCTTCAATTTGAGCCCTATTGCGATCAAATCGGTGGACATAGATCTGAGATATTATTATTTGAAGGTTTCGATGCAAGTAATTCATGAGTGTCTTCGACGAGATTGTATTTTCGTCGTCTCCTCCGTCAGTCAGTGACGTCGCTCACTGTGACACGGAACCTATGTGTATAAAGAGTCTAAAGTGGCTTTCGCTAGGTAGAGAAAGAGACCTACCAAGTATGGACGTAGCCAGATGGGGCTCTGGTTGGCTCTTTATTTTCACCAACTACAGTACGGTATCATACCAATCATCTGGGGTATGATTCATTATGTTAATGTATTTTTTGTCGTAATTGTGCGTATAATTCAGGACAAGATCATTTGAGGTACGGTAAGATATTTTTTTTTATGAGATAACTGCATGTGTTTGGCAACACATGGTTGAATTGAATGATTACTACAGTCCTTAGTTATACCGTGAGTATTCGTTATGCGGGTCAGTTGGATCGGTCCGATCCCGAATTTGGCGTTTACGGCACTGCCGTTCCGCCGTTCTTCGTTGACGCTGGTTGTCTTCTGCTTTCACAGGTAGGCAAAGCGCGCGGAGTACGATTTTATGGTTAGATTGCGGTTAGGGATTTCTGTATGAAAAAGTTGTTCCGATAATCTGTCCATTATTATTCGGCAAATAAATAATATTTTTGAAACGATTCAATGCAAATCAGAAGCAACTATAGTAGCCAAGTCACGAGAATATTTATTAGCGAATCCTGTGACAGAGTGTAGAGAAGCAGAAGTTGTACCAGGCAATAGAGACAATTACAGTCATTACATTAACGGAGAGTGCATCACATTCAGATTGCAAATTAATGTATTTAGCCACAAACGGAAACAACTTTCAAGATTATTTACGCACGTATAATAAATTTATTACTATTACATTTCGATGGAATTTATTAATCATCAGTGTAACCGATAACTGATGAACAAATGAAAAATAATAACGAGAAGGTGAAATTACTTATTTTATTATTAGTAAACGATCTGCTATTTATTCGAGAAAATCAATTCCTTGATGACTGGGTTGGATAATCTTCGAATATCGAGGCTGGATCTGGAACGAAAAAGAGTGACGAATATTGTGGTATGGCTGAAGAGTTAGATACACGAATACTCACGGTATGTAGGTGTATTTTTTATAGTGAACAAATGTATTTGATCAGTATTATATGTAATGTATATATATATATATATATATATATATATATATATATATATATATATATATATATATATATATATGTATGTATATAAATATAAATATATATATATATAAATATATATTATAGGAATAATAGTAATAGAAGAATAGGTACGTTAGAATGTTCATTTACGGTATTATAAATGTATTTGCTTTCTATTAGTTTATTAAATGTATTTGATTTAAATATACAGAGTATCAAAATAATAGTAATAAAATGATAAGTATAAGTAATAAGTATAAACATTATATAGAGTGTTCATGTTGACTCTGCACATACTTCTTTGGTTTGGAGGGGTTGCTTAGGTAAGTATTTTGAGGTAAGACACCCATGGTCGGAAACTCATTCTGACGAGTGTGGAGGGCTTTTAAGGATTTGGCACCGCACCCTCATTGATAGTGTGATAAATCAGACGGAATCACTTTCGACTCAATGTCTTATTCAGCCGCAGACAACAGTACAAAGTTCTTGTGTATAATCAACAAATCGATAAATAAGAAAAATAAAACTGATAAATAATTAGCAATAACAGAAGAAATTGTTGTTATTCCATTTCACACAAGAACTTTGTACTCTTGTCGAAAACTGAATAACTCGTTGTCGAAAATGATGACATTTGATTAATTACATTGCGAGCAAGCGTACCAAATCCGTCTAAGCCCTCCACAGGCGTTAGGATGAGTTTCCGACGATGGTGTCTTACCACGTAATGCTTGCCGGAACAGCCCCTACACACCATAACAGTATCTGCAGAGTTAACATAAACACATTGTACGGTTATATACAGATGTTTACATACGACTAAGTAAAGAAAATGAAAAAAAAAAATTAGATAAAATTATTAATAACTAAACAAAGAATATAAAGATAAAATACGATTGAATGATATGATTAATGTCCTAGCCTCTGCCTCTCCCTCTCCCTCTCCGGCCACGGTGAGGGTTGGTCATCTTGTAAAGAAAATTTATAAGGTTCATTTGGGTATCTGGTCGGCTTCGTCGCATAGCCTGCCCCGCTTGCTGGTGACGAGGCTCTCTATGAACTAAAAAAAAAACGGTTAAAACTTAATCCTGAGTCTCAATAAAGGCAAGTGACGTGAGATTACTAGAAGTAAGACGAGGGTTGTATTCAGTCGTCTACGGATCTCGTTATCGAACATCAAGGCAGTACATGGACGTATAAAGATTCTTAAAATTAAAAAAGAGTATAAAATATGAAACTATATATCATGCTGAAGCTTGTTTCGGGCTCTCCCGTTCGCTGCAGGCAGCCCGAGATTTGGCTGTACGTTTTTTAAAACAATAAATGTGAACCATGTTACAAAATTCAGCGTGGTCAGACATACCGTGTATGTGATCGACTAACACTTGCTGATAGCGGCAGCTGAATAGAATTTCATGATAAGAGCATGAATATTAACAGTATATTTGAAATGAAAGCGCGACTGTACAGAGTTGATTCTATCGCACAGTTGAACAATTACGGGATCGGCATGTACGACAAAACGGAGAAACTTATGCGGAACATTTACTAAAGATGAAGAAGTAATAGCTCGGGTAAATATTTCTAAGGCTATATACCGTAATCGTGATCAGCTGGCTGGCCCGCTGCTGGCTGGCGTTCAATTTCTGCTGCCGCTGGCCAACCTGGGCCGCCTTCAATGTTCGGCTGCAGCGCTGCTCGTACAAATGTAGGCATGTGATATAACGAAAATGTACCTCTATCAAGCTAGAAACACCACATGATCGAATCGAATTCTGCGATATCTGAGAATTAAGTGCTAATAAAATGCTAATTAAATGCTCTCTTGCCGAATTAAGTGCTCTTCATCTTTTGAAAAATACCCGTGGTGTTGCTAGCTTGAGATCATGCTAGAAACACCACAACCGAAGGAGGACCGATTTCGGAAAACTGTTTCGGCAGGAATCAAGTGCTAATTAGATGCTCCACGAAAATTCATCGCCCCAATTAGGTGCTCCACCCCTTTGATTTTTTTCCGATTTCACAAGTTTTTCTTTGGACGTTTCAGCTTGAAAACATCGTCGAGTCGAATAATTTCTAAACGACGACCGATTTCAAGAAACTGTTCGCACTGGAATGAAGTGCTATTCAGATGCTCTACGAAAATCCATCGCCCGAATTAAGTGCTTTACCCCTTTGATTTTTTCCGATTTTTCAAGTAGCTCAATTTTGTGCGGAAGAAAGTTAATTTCTAGAAACGACATTCCTATCGCGTCACATATGTGTACTTGCGGTAGCTATATCTTTCATCTTGTACTACACGGAAGATGTGCGCGATCAATCCATTAAAAAATCAATTTTGTAATTATCATTGTTTTAAAAGTTGAATCGTGTAATTTTTGCTCAGGCGGGCCAATATTTCGTATCACTATATTAGGATTATTGACATGGTTCAACCGCCGTAACATTGTACTTGTAATGATTTTTTATTCATGCATGACACATCCGAACGTATATAAATTAAAGCGTAAAACTGTATATAAATAAAATGAAAAGGACACGTGTATAAAGCGTAAAATTAAGGGAAATAAAATAGACTGACCCACACTACAGCAAATTCACGAGTCACGCACACCATCAACGATACCAATAAATATATGTAAATAAAATAAAGTGACCAAACAATAAAATAAATAAATGGAGAGACGGTACAGACGAGAGAGTGAGAGATATTGCGCCAGCTCCTTTCAGCGGGATGGGTCCCTGACGATCGTGGCAGTGGCGGACTGTCCTGGCTCAACCTCGTCGTCGTGACCTGATCACAGCAGCCGGTTGCACATCTGTGCCGTGGAGGCGTCGTCGGCGTGTCCGAGTCCTTCGTCCTCTTTTAGTTCAGATTTTGGCGGTGGTTTGTGAAGTTTACTTCACCGTCAGAACGTCACTTCGACGACGTTGTCTCTCTCTGACAGGTGGTTTGTCTCTGCGTGCGTCGGTACAATTTTTGTACCTTGGACTGGACGCGACGTGTTCCCTCTTTCTGCCTCTCTCTCTCTCTCTCTCTCTCTCTCTCTCTCTCTCTCTCTCTCTCTCTGTCTCTAGTGTGTGTGTTTGTGTGTCTGTATAATCCTAATTCCCACATTTCCCCCCTTTTTGTACGAGTTTGGATTCACCAACTGAGTACAAAATATCATTCATTCAGTCATACCTTCATACTCTTATTGTATATTAAAATTACTTATTATATTACTAACAATTTCATAATCACTTAGCCGTTCTATCTTCGACTTATTTCATTTGTAATACGACAGAAAGCTTCTGAATTTCAACAAGTTGAATGGCAGTGTCTAGGAATGCGTCGCGCATGTGCCCTAATCGGTGGATTGGTAGTATTTTCGCAAACTTGCACGATTGTATGTTCCTTTTATTTTATTAGAGTCCGCGATTTCAACTAAAATGAATGCGTTCGCACCAATTGCTTCCTTTATTTTATATGGACCTTCATAAATATGGAAAAATTTATGCGTCACTCTTTCGGGCGCATTGGACAGGTGGGGCACTCGTAATAGGACCAAATCATCCATTTTGTAGTTGGTTTCGTTTCGCGATGTTTGTTGTCGTTTTCTAGATTCAAAAGATTTATGAATGCGTTTTCTTGCGAGTTCGATTATCACTTTATGGCTTTTCTGTTCAGCTTCAGGAAAATGGATCAAATCATGAATTCTATCGTACGGTTTTTTACCAAAATGTAACTCGTACGGTGTAAAATTTGTGCTTGAGTGTGTTGTTAGATTTAAGAATTGTTCAATTTGCGTAATATGTTTCGCCCATCGAGTGTGCTGAGTCGAACATAGCGTTCGAAACAGTCTTCCGAGTTCTCTCATTACTCGCTCTGTAGGGTTTGATTGAGGATGACGTATAGATGAAAACTTGACTCTAATTTTTGCTCGTTCGAGTGATACTTTCCAATGCGATGAAGTGAATTGCGTTCCGTTATCAGATAATATTTTCGACGGCTTTCCTATATTCGGTATGTAATCATCGAAAATTTTCTTTAGGATTACTTTAGTTGTTGCTTTCTTGATAGGATAAAGTTTAGTTAGTTTTGAAAATGCGTCTACTATTACAAACAGATATTGGACTCCACCAATTGATCGTGGAAGTGGTCCATAAAAATCTACGGTAACTAATTCACCTGGCTTTTTTGCTTCTATTAACTGATACTCTCCATCAGCAGTTATGTTAAGGTACTTTACACGCTGACAGAGATCACACTTTAATATTAATTGCTTTATGTCTTTAGTCATGCCTCTCCAGTAATAAAATTGTTGTACGTATTTCAATGTTTTGTATACACCGGCGTGTCCAATGTGCTCATGAATTGATTTTGCGATAAGCGGTTGAAGTTTCTCTGGTGCAACAATGCGCCAGGAATCACCTACTGAATTGCAATGAAACCATACATCATTATATCGCTGATAAACATCCCGAGATTCCATGGCATCTCTCGCGATGCTTTTCTGCAATGCATGATCGCTTTCTTGCAATTTACTGAGGTTTTTCAACTGTTTACGCAGCTCTGCGTCCATTTCAATAAGGTATACCGTAGCAAGTGAATTCACCGTGCATTTATTGTTGGAAACGCAGTTGTATTTCATCAATGTGGCTATTAGTAATTTATTTGGTTGGTCATTATGAAACTTACTGTTGGGATTACGACTAAAGAAATCTGCGGCTATGTTATCGCTACCTTTACAGTGTACAACATTGAAGTTATATTCTTGCAGGAGTAAACTCCATCGGCATAATCGCGCTGTCTGAAAAGGTGTAGAATTCAAAAATGTTAATGCCTTATGATCTGTTATGATGTTAAAATGCACACCAATTAGATAAATTCGGAATTTTGTTACAGCATATATAATCGCTAGAAGTTCTTTTTCCGTGGTTGTATAATTTAATTCTGCTTGAGACAAACAACGACTTACTACCGATATGATCCGCTTGTTTTCATCGTGATCTATTTGGAACAGTATACCACTTATACCCTTGTCGGATGCATCTGTTTGAACATTAAATTTCATATTTGGTATAATGTGACTCAAGGTTATTGTTTCGACGAACTGCTTTTTCAACTCTTCAAATGCAGTCGTGTGTTTTTCAGTCCATTCCCACTTAGACTCTTTTTTCAGCAAGAACCGCAGGGGATCGAGGTAATTAGCATGACCGATACTAAATTGTCGATAATAGTTACAAACGCCTAGAAATCTCTGGAGTTGTAATTTATTACGCGGTATCTCAAAATCATGTATCACCTTCAATTTTTCTGGGTCTGGGATGATGCCTTGGGAAGATAGAATGTATCCGAGGAATGGTACTGATTTTTGACAAAATAATGCTTTGCTTAAGCGTATGGTAAAATTGTTTCTTTGTAAAGTATTGAATATCTCTTCAAGATGTATCATGTGTTGCTCAAAATTATTTGACGCGATTAGTAAATCGTCGATATAATATGTAAGAAATTTGCTAAACTTATTACCAAAGGCTAGACTGAGTGCACGTATGAAGCCACTTCCGGCTGTTTTGAGACCGAATGGGATTCTTCTAAATTGATATAACGTTGAGTTGTGTAAAAACGCAGTGTATCGGCGTGATTCCTCAGAGAGCGGTATCTGCCAGTATCCGTGTGTTAGATCAATCGTAGAAAAAATGTTCGCGTCGTGAAAATTTTGCATGATTTCTTGAATAATCGGAGGCGCCTCGTTATCGCTATCTGTGGCATCGTTAAGATATCTCGCATCTAGACATACCCTTATTCTGCCATCTTTCTTTTTAACAATTCTTAACGGGTTGCAGTATGGGCTGCTAGATCGCTCAATTACACCTGCTTCTAACATTTTGTTAATTTCCTGCTCTACCTCTTTGCGAATTGACAAAGGCGTTGGATAGGATCGGCGTATGAATGGTTTTGTTTTGGACAGTTTAATTTCGTGCTCGTAAATCGTCACGCATCCTGGTTTATCTGAAAAGATCGGCTGATATCGCATAATTAGATTGCAAACTCTATCGGTCTGCTCCGGAGCTAATGTGGTTAGCTTACGCGCGACCGATCGAACGTCACCTGAGAAACTTCCATCTTCTGTTTCTTTCAACATTTCATTTTCATTCGTGAATTTTTTCTCTATACAACGTATAACATTATTATTCATTATCTCTTCACATTCTTCTGACATTTTTCTTGCATTTCGTTTTTCGTTATTGTGATTTACTTTTATCTCAATTACATGTTTATTAAATATATGTGGATCCATTGTCTTTTCATCATCTTTTTCTTTATCATATTTCACATTTTTAGTCTCGACATCGACAATTTCCCCCCTATCTATGCTATTTTCATCAATTTCACAATTATCCTCTGCATCGACCATATCGTTAAAATCATTATGCCGCATAATCATCAAGTGCGTCATCTGATTTCGGCTGATTGATTGAATTTTCTCAGTTGAAGCTCGCTCGAACGACACCAGCTCATGGCGCAGCCGATTTCCGTTTACTTCTAAGGTTTTTATATTATAGTCTATCACGACGCGGTTTCTGCTTAGCCAATCGTGTCCTAGAATTATTTCTGACGCCAAAAAGGGAATGATTAAAAATACGTGAACCAATCTCTGACCGTCCACGTCAAATTCCAACAGAGCCTGTCGTTTTACTGTGGTGCTCTTTTTACCAATCGCGGATGTAATATAAACATTACTGACTGGGAACTCATTTAGCGCGAATTTTTTAGCTAGCTGATTATAGAATAGTTCCGATACACAGGTGACCTGACTACCCGTATCAATTAGGGCAAAAATTGACGCTCCAGCCATATTTACTCGAACTTGTGGACACGTTGCTACTGACATTGATGGATGCGCTTCATTAATTGGAGTTTCATGGACGTCGTCTAAAAGATCCTCTACAAAATCATAGAATTGCTGACACGGTACCGGATCTTTTCGTAGCGTGTCTGCTTTTAGTTTAAATTTTCATTTCTGCGGTACATCTCCGAATCGTTCAATATGTGGGAAATCTGAGATGTATTTTGATGGTTGTTGTATGATCTATTCGTAAGATTTGGTGGTGGGATTCTTACGTCTGGTATATTATTACGTGTCGGGCTCGATTGTCTATGTACGCTTTGTTGATATCCGTTGCTCGGTGTTTGATATGATCTATTGTGTGACTGGATATAACGCTGATTATCACTCTGACCCCTTCTTACTGCCTGATTTGAATACCATCGACTTGGGTAATTATAAGAATTTCTATGTATTATTCCATTCTGTCCATTTCTTTGCCCGTTCTTATTATAAGTTGACTCTATGCTGTTGACTCTATTTTGACGCGAAAGATTATTCGGCTGATAGTTGCCCCGATACTGTTCTCTGTTTGTTGTTTCATAATCATGATTACCTCGCATTGAATCTAATTGGGATAAGGTTCGTGCGACTAGGTTTGTATCAGCATAATTGATAGTTGACAACGCTGTTCGTATATTTAAAGGAAACTGTTGAATGATCGAGTAATTCACCTCATAATCCGATAATTTTGGCTCAAAATGACGTGCCTCTTTGATCTGTTTATAATAGTATGACTGCATGGAACCATCTTGCTTTTTATATGTTCGAGAGAGCCACATATTCTTGAAGCGAACTACCACCGGAATCGAATAAAACTCGCCTCGAAATGCATTCTTAAACTCTTGAAAATTATGTATTTCGTTTCTTGAAATTTCGTACCACACCTTGACACGCTCATCCAAGAAATTTTCAAGGACAAGCAATTGTTGCTCTTCGCGAACATTTTTGAGTTTGAAAAATTTTTCAATATCCTCAATAAATTCTAACGGATTCTTGTCTTCATGGAACTTCGGAATTTCGATATCTATGTTCAAGTTTTGCAAACGGTCTACTAGTCCACTCACCAGTTGTTGATCGAGAGAAGGCGCAGTCCGTTGCTGACTATTATTTTCGTTGGCTCTAGTAAATTGGGTGATTTCCATCCTCATTTGTTCTATCGCGGCTCTATCGTTTTCCAATTGTTTTTGCGCGTCTCGTATGCGCTGCCATTCAGCTTGCAGTTGATCCTGTGTTACCGTCATGTTACTTATTGGAGGATTCGTGTTTGCTAGATGATTTTTAGAGAGAGATGGTTTTACATGTATATTAGTCTTTTGGTTTTCGGTAGTTTTTCTAATCTTAGACGGTTCAGGTATGCTACTGTCTACTCTCGAAGTTGACTGTCTCTTTCTTGCCTCAATTTGAAAATTAGCTGTTTGCTTGTTTGTAGTTCCTGTCACGGTATCAGCAGTCTTATCTATGTTGTTTATTTTCGCTTTGGCCCTAGTGATGCGCAACGCTTTCTCCGATTTGCTATGATCCATACATATATACTATTTCTACCTCGTGCGGTTCGAAACTGACCGTTGGGCGCCAAATGTAATGATTTTTTATTCATGCATGACACATCCGAACGTATATAAATTAAAGCGTAAAACTGTATATAAATAAAATGAAAAGGACACGTGTATAAAGCGTAAAATTAAGGGAAATAAAATAGACTGACCCACACTACAGCAAATTCACGAGTCACGCACACCATCAACGATACCAATAAATATATGTAAATAAAATAAAGTGACCAAACAATAAAATAAATAAATGGAGAGACGGTACAGACGAGAGAGTGAGAGATATTGCGCCAGCTCCTTTCAGCGGGATGGGTCCCTGACGATCGTGGCAGTGGCGGACTGTCCTGGCTCAACCTCGTCGTCGTGACCTGATCACAGCAGCCGGTTGCACATCTGTGCCGTGGAGGCGTCGTCGGCGTGTCCGAGTCCTTCGTCCTCTTTTAGTTCAGATTTTGGCGGTGGTTTGTGAAGTTTACTTCACCGTCAGAACGTCACTTCGACGACGTTGTCTCTCTCTGACAGGTGGTTTGTCTCTGCGTGCGTCGGTACAATTTTTGTACCTTGGACTGGACGCGACGTGTTCCCTCTTTCTGCCTCTCTCTCTCTCTCTCTCTCTCTCTCTCTCTCTCTCTCTCTCTCTCTCTCTCTCTCTCTGTCTCTAGTGTGTGTGTTTGTGTGTCTGTATAATCCTAATTCCCACATACTTATCTAGGAAAGGCCCGCCTAGTACCACTACCACCAAATTTTTTTTTTTTTAAATTATTTTTTTAAAATGTTATTTAGGCGAACCAATGGAGGCGTCAGTCCTCTATCGTTATATCTATGGTACTACGTGGCAGGACAGGAAGGCTGTCAATACCGTGTTATGAAAAGGCCAATTGTCAATTCGAAAAAAGACAACGTGATATCGGTACTAGGCAATAGCATCTGATTTCGAATCTTTTTTTTTTACGAGGAAAGAATTTTTGTATAAAATTATAAGTGTATAATGTTTTCTTGGCATAAGAATGTATTTTTTGTGGGTGACTATCACATTTATATAACTAGGCGAAAGGTTTTTGCACCAGAGGTGCTTTTTATGGGGATCACATGCCTACATTTGTACGAGCAGCGCTGCAGCCAAACATTGAAGGCGGCCCAGGTTGGCCAGCGGCAGCAGAAATTGAACGCCAGCCAGCAGCGGGCCAGCCAGCTGATCACGATTACGGTATATAGCCTTAGAAATATTTACCCGAGCTATTACTTCTTCATCTTTAGTAAATGTTCCGCATAAGTTTCTCCGTTTTGTCGTACATGCCGATCCCGTAATTGTTCAACTGTGCGATAGAATCAACTCTGTACAGTCGCGCTTTCATTTCAAATATACTGTTAATATTCATGCTCTTATCATGAAATTCTATTCAGCTGCCGCTATCAGCAAGTGTTAGTCGATCACATACACGGTATGTCTGACCACGCTGAATTTTGTAACATGGTTCACATTTATTGTTTTAAAAAACGTACAGCCAAATCTCGGGCTGCCTGCAGCGAACGGGAGAGCCCGAAACAAGCTTCAGCATGATATATAGTTTCATATTTTATACTCTTTTTTAATTTTAAGAATCTTTATACGTCCATGTACTGCCTTGATGTTCGATAACGAGATCCGTAGACGACTGAATACAACCCTCGTCTTACTTCTAGTAATCTCACGTCACTTGCCTTTATTGAGACTCAGGATTAAGTTTTAACCGTTTTTTTTTTAGTTCATAGAGAGCCTCGTCACCAGCAAGCGGGGCAGGCTATGCGACGAAGCCGACCAGATACCCAAATGAACCTTATAAATTTTCTTTACAAGATGACCAACCCTCACCGTGGCCGGAGAGGGAGAGGGAGAGGCAGAGGCTAGGACATTAATCATATCATTCAATCGTATTTTATCTTTATATTCTTTGTTTAGTTATTAATAATTTTATCTAATTTTTTTTTTTCATTTTCTTTACTTAGTCGTATGTAAACATCTGTATATAACCGTACAATGTGTTTATGTTAACTCTGCAGATACTGTTATGGTGTGTAGGGGCTGTTCCGGCAAGCATTACGTGGTAAGACACCATCGTCGGAAACTCATCCTAACGCCTGTGGAGGGCTTAGACGGATTTGGTACGCTTGCTCGCAATGTAATTAATCAAATGTCATCATTTTCGACAACGAGTTATTCAGCTTTCGACAAGAGTACAAAGTTCTTGTGTGAAATGGAATAACAACAATTTCTTCTGTTATTGCTAATTATTTATCAGTTTTATTTTTCTTATTTATCGATTTGTTGATTATACACAAGAACTTTGTACTGTTGTCTGCGGCTGAATAAGACATTGAGTCGAAAGTGATTCCGTCTGATTTATCACACTATCAATGAGGGTGCGGTGCCAAATCCTTAAAAGCCCTCCACACTCGTCAGAATGAGTTTCCGACCATGGGTGTCTTACCTCAAAATACTTACCTAAGCAACCCCTCCAAACCAAAGAAGTATGTGCAGAGTCAACATGAACACTCTATATAATGTTTATACTTATTACTTATACTTATCATTTTATTACTATTATTTTGATACTCTGTATATTTAAATCAAATACATTTAATAAACTAATAGAAAGCAAATACATTTATAATACCGTAAATGAACATTCTAACGTACCTATTCTTCTATTACTATTATTCCTATAATATATATTTATATATATATATATTTATATTTATATACATACATATATATATATATATATATATATATATATATATATATATATATATATATATATATATATATATATATATATATATATATATATACATTACATATAATACTGATCAAATACATTTGTTCACTATAAAAAATACACCTACATACCGTGAGTATTCGTGTATCTAACTCTTCAGCCATACCACAATATTCGTCACTCTTTTTCGTTCCAGATCCAGCCTCGATATTCGAAGATTATCCAACCCAGTCATCAAGGAATTGATTTTCTCGAATAAATAGCAGATCGTTTACTAATAATAAAATAAGTAATTTCACCTTCTCGTTATTATTTTTCATTTGTTCATCAGTTATCGGTTACACTGATGATTAATAAATTCCATCGAAATGTAATAGTAATAAATTTATTATACGTGCGTAAATAATCTTGAAAGTTGTTTCCGTTTGTGGCTAAATACATTAATTTGCAATCTGAATGTGATGCACTCTCCGTTAATGTAATGACTGTAATTGTCTCTATTGCCTGGTACAACTTCTGCTTCTCTACACTCTGTCACAGGATTCGCTAATAAATATTCTCGTGACTTGGCTACTATAGTTGCTTCTGATTTGCATTGAATCGTTTCAAAAATATTATTTATTTGCCGAATAATAATGGACAGATTATCGGAACAACTTTTTCATACAGAAATCCCTAACCGCAATCTAACCATAAAATCGTACTCCGCGCGCTTTGCCTACCTGTGAAAGCAGAAGACAACCAGCGTCAACGAAGAACGGCGGAACGGCAGTGCCGTAAACGCCAAATTCGGGATCGGACCAATTCAACTGACCCGCATAACGAATACTCACGGTATAACTAAAGACTGTAGTAATCATTCAATTCAACCCTGTGTTGCCAAACACATGCAGTTATCTCATAAAAAAAAATATCTTACCGTACCTCAAATGATCTTGTTCTGAATTATACGCACAATTACGACCAAAAATACATTGACATAATAAATCATACCCCAGATGATTGGTATAATGTCGTACTGTAGTTGGTGAAAATAAAGAGCTAACCAAAGCGCCATCTGGCTACGTCCATACTTGGTAGGTTTCTTCTCTCTACCTAGCGATTCCTGGAAACGCGACGTTCATATCGCGACAATGTACAAATTCTCGATTAAAGTTCCGCGAGCACAGAGTTCAGATCGTAGAGA
Source organism: Arge pagana (assembly GCA_963969455.1). Classification (NCBI taxonomy): domain Eukaryota; kingdom Metazoa; phylum Arthropoda; class Insecta; order Hymenoptera; family Argidae; genus Arge; species Arge pagana. The sequence goes on along the minus strand of OZ018312.1, from coordinate 12,253,227 downwards.
GATCAACGCACCCTCGGGAACCTTTAAATTTGTGCGTGAGGCCGGGTAGAAGATGTGGAATAGATTCGACGGCTTGATAAACTGCTGAAGGCTGCTCGTGGAAACGCGACACGTGTTTCACGTGACACGCGTCGCTCGAGCGTGTTACACGGCTAATTGTGGGGAATTAGGAAAATTACGAAACAAAAAAAGCACAATTCCGCGATGAGAAAAAGGAATGAAAGTTCCGTGCAGCGAGAAGGAAAATAAAACAACAGAATCTGGACAATATTCAGAATCGCGGACTTTTGCGAACAACTGCTCCACATTTTTTTTTTTTTTTGGCAATGACTATTGTTAAAAAGTGGTATCCCATGGTATATTAGAGAGGGGTAGGACTTGCAACCTCGCGAAGAACCCCGTATAATACATATATGAAAATTAAAGAATCATTACCTGTCATCCATCACTAATTATATCCTCGTCATGGAAAGAAAGACCTTAAGCTCCGTGAAACCTCTTGGAGAACACGAGACCTGCACGAGAAAACATCCGCTCAACTAATATCCCCGCGCGTGGGTAGATGTGTTTACGGGATATTCCACGCCAAATCGGACGCTTTGAATAATTACAATTGTTGATTTCGTTAATTTTTTGATATTTTCAAGTATCCATCCCAAAACTCTTTCTTGTGAAGTTTGACATTTTTTGATCACCGACGCGCAAGTCGCTCTTTTCGGTTCTTCGCTCGTAACTTCTTCAAAAATGGTCAACAATCAAATTTTGTGGTGCTGAAAGTTTTGTTCTTACATACTTTTCAGGGAAAAATACAAAAAATGATGCAAAGTATTTTCAGGAGCGATTTTTGAGTTTGTGAGTTTCAATCTTGTTTTTGAAACTGTACATAGGATTCGATTTTTTCGAAGAATTTTGATTTCAAACTTTCGCTCATTCTACAATCTTTCAGACCAAGTTGACAGTCGGCCTATGATAATCACTATTTTTTTCTATTTTTCACATTTTTGAAAAAAAAGGTTTCGGACATCAGTCATCAGGAAAACTAGTTTTGAAATAGAAAAAAAATAGTGATTATCACAGGCCCTCTATCAAATTGGTCTCAGAATTTGTAGAATGAACACGAGTTCAAAATAAAAAATCATCAAAAAATCGAAGGGTACATACAGATTTAAAAACAAGCTTGAATCTTATAAACGCAAAAATCGCACATGAAAATACTTTGAATAATTCATTCGATTATTTTTCGGAAAAGTATGCGAGAAAATAAAATTTGCAACAACAAATAATGTGAATTTGAACTATTTGTAAAGAAGTTATGAGCGGAAAACCAAAAGAGACCGTCTTCCAAACCGGTGAACAAAACAATGTTAAACCTTGCCGGAAAAATTCTTTGCATGGGTACATACTTGCAAATATCAAAAATGAGAAAATCAAAAATTCAAATCATTCGAGCCGTCCGATTTGGCGTGGGAGGCCCCATATGTACGCGCGCGCGCGCGAGTGTGTGTCCGGCATGAGTGTGTTACGACCCAACCTCACAAAACCTCGTGAAAAATGTCATTCTCCAGTGCTCTTGCTCACATATGAGAAATATCCTCGACCGCGTGGACCTCGTACCTCGAGTTTTAGAACTCGTACTTCTCTTTGATTTTTCTTTGTCTTTTTTTACATTTTTTTCATGCTCCAACGCTTCCCTATCCTCAATATTGTATGAAATATCACTTTTCATCGATGAGAAATATTTCATAACAATTTGGAGCAGTTTTTGGCAGAAGTTGCGATTCTGAATATTTTCCCGGAATCCTGTTCAGCGTCTATGACGGCGAGGAACGAAGATAATATTGAGCGAGCTTTTCGTGAAGTACTTTACTCAAATTAATTGCTTTCCTTGCGGAGTAATTTTAATCTAGTTTTTTTTTCGAAATCAAATTCTTCTAATTGATTCCATCTCGAATTCAATTACAGGGACAAAGACTTCGGTCCTCAACGATGTTTTCCCTGGTGAAGTAAAGGGGAAAGAGCGGGAAGGTGCAATTTTATGGTTCGTTGGATGGCGTCGAGTCCAAACGCTCTTCAAAAAGGATCTGGCATTCCTGTTGGCCATTCATTAATCGCATAGATAATATAGAATGGCCGAGGCGTGCGACAAAAATACATATGTCCGCGCCGCGATACCTCGACCTGTCTCTCAGTTTTTAAAGTTGCATACTTCAAATATACGCATCAGTGCTGGCGAAAAGGTGGATTTTCGTGAGAGAAGAAAAGAGAGGGAAGGGGGGAGGGGGATGAAGCCCCCGATATAAAATGTCAAAGGACTCAAGGAAGCGTGGTGAAAAAATTCGAGTATTGTGTCAGAGTCGAGAGAACGGTCAGAAGCGAGCGAAACGCTCGTATGTCTAAAATAATTCTTTTTTGGCATTAGTTTAATTGATTTCATAGAATACATTTCGTAAAATTTCCATTTCGTGTTCTAACCATATTTAACCGAAATTTCGACAAAATAAAATTCCTTGATAAAATTATTGCCATTAAAAGCTTTCTTCTGTAGTTGAAATAAATGAAATGGTGGCTTCTCATTTTTGATTCGCGGATTTTCAGGAAACACCACCCTAATAAATTGCTTATGAAACCTGTGAATTTCAATAAAATGGAAAGCCATTGATCGGGTCCTGGATCGACCCTAGGACCCTGCACTATCAGTATGAAACAAATAGTCTACGCTGGGGTCACGCGCGGCCCAGCACTTTCAATCGATGCTATTGACGCGTTATTTGTGATTTACAGATTTATTTTTTGTTTATTCGGAAGTTCGAGTTCTCAAAAATGACACGAACCATCGAGAAAAAGTCTCAAATTCATTTGTCGAAATACCGGGGCCGATAAAATTTACTGGGGTTTGGGGTCCTAGGGTTAACTATCAAGCCAATGGATCTTTTTCCGTCGAATTGATTTTAGGTAAACTGCACAATAATCACGACACAGCCTGACGAAGCCCAACATATATGTCGATAATTCGATCTATAATAAATATATTTCGTTTTAATTTCGATGAAATATCGTGAAAGCATAAAAGCGAGTATACATCTGCGAGCCATGCTTGTGAGTCGTTCGTGGAAATCATGTTTACAACGAACCTCAAGCGATCCATGGTATAGAAACGAACCAACCACCAACTACCAGCAAACGTTTGCGAACCACCGGAGCGCATATACGCGTCATCGTGGCTTTCCGTGAAGAAATGAAGCGCTCTCGAGTTGTTATTTTGGTGGTAGCTAGTTTGAGCCGAAAGAGGAAGATGGAACGTCGTTGGTGGTACACCGATTTATAAAAGAAAATGCACTGGTACAGAGGTCACGATAGACTTGAAGTCTCACGAGATAAGCGGGCAATGTAAACATTTTCCATGAATGTCGCGGCTCTCATTTCTACTCTCCGTTCAGGGAATGAGTAAACTTAGGATTGCGAGAAGACTCGTCCGATTAAGTTAAGTCCTCGCCCATTTAATCCCGTTCACGTCCGAATCAAGTGCGGCGTGGTGGCCAGGGGTGGCAGCTGAGTCCCAACGTATCATACGTACCGATTACTTTTAACAGTCGAAAAATAATGTACGAAACGGTACGCACTCCCCACTATCGTGCCACTTCACGCGCTAATGCGCGGCGCAAGTCTATTTATTCCCTGAACGGAAATGATAGCTGACGATAAATTTTAATACATTTTATTCCGACCACTCCATGGCACGACGTTCGCGAGTATGGATAAACGAGACCAACTGCGCACGACGCCGTGCGAATTTGACAATCGAGCTTCTTTGTGTTCGTCGAAAAACCGATAGGAGACAGATCGCCGTGAACGGTTCGCGAGCGATTCGTTCGACACTCCACAACCCCCGTCCTAATCATGCGAACAAGTGGCTCACGAGTGGTTCACGAACGGCTCGCGAACGGGTCATCTCGCAGATGACGCGCCTTAACATTATAACTTTGTAGCGTTTGTTTTATAATATAAATTCGACGACCGCCAGAAAAAGACTATTTCAGATAGGTCTTTGTTTCAATACTCTGACGATTCCTGAACCCTGAACAAATCGACGGGAGAAATGCTCGATCGAGACTCTTCGACCGTGTGATTGGAGAATATGACGACGATTGGTTTAACGAATGTAAATAATGAAGTAAATCGTGCACTCCGATTCATACATATAACATTTCAAACAAGGAGGCGTTTCGTGTGCCGGGTTGATTAACCCATCTTTAATTTATGGGAATAGTGTCGAATAATTTAACGCGACGGACTCTCCTCTAGGAGATACCGAATTATATCGATACGCGACGCGGGCAGCAGCGGACGAAGGGATTCCGATTTTTGTTTATCGCTTCTCGGATCGCGAGTTGAAACGAGACAAATCAAGGGGACAAAATCTTGATCCTTGCCGGGAGGAAGAAAAAAAAACGCGTTCCAAATTAGGCGGTCGTCGAGGTGAAGTGAAACGAGACGCGTGTGATTCGCGGCTGAGGACGGTTTGTGAGAAAAAATTAATTGAAAAATCCTCGGCAACATCTCGCACGCCTGGATGTTGAGGCAGGTCGACGAGGAATAATTCCAGGCATATAAATTTTTTTGTTGTTTGGATATTCCACGAAGTGGACCGTGGAAAGGGTGCAACGAGTAGCTGGATGTAAATATTTCTATGTGCCCGGTGAACCGTGTATTTCTTCTTCACGTCGACGTCTCCGCCCGGGAAATATATCCCTGCGGTATGAATATGAGAATAAGTCAGACCACGGGCGATGCCTGACAGAGGAAACAATACGGTGACTTGGAAATGCAGAGACATTTCTGAGAAGGGGTCCAAAAAGCACGGTTCCAGAAAACTATATGATTTACGTTTCTTTTTCATTCGATTCATCGCGATCATGGCACGAAATAGAAAATTATATCCGGACCAAAAAGCAGTAAGGTCGATTGACGTTCACAGGGATGAAATTCGTATTTTTTACAAACCAGAGAAGTGTACCGTGTACCGAAATCAAGTATTAGAATCAATATTCGACGTTCTTGTTGTCATTATTTATGAGACTGACTCTCAAAACTCCAATAATTAGCAACTCTCCGAACGTTGATAATTTATCCGGCTAGTAGAAACTCAACGTGAACAGTTTTCAAACAATTATTGAACTAATACGCCTATTATTTGCAACAAAAAGATGTACAAATATCGAATAACCTACGCACTACTGACATCGCGAAACTTGTAAATGTTCGGATAAGATGGAAAAAGTATAAGTAGCTGAAAATTTCACGAGTAGCAGAGTAGGATCGAATGGCGAGGCAAATTTCATGATTGTAAGTTTTGCTGATATTGTTGCAAAAAATAACGAACCCGACGAGAGTCTTACTAAGAACATTTCGGAATCTATGCGGTTCTATATAATTTCAGGGTTCTAAAATTTGTCCGTTTTCTCGGAGATTATGCCAACTCGAATGGCAAAACGAATTGTATGACCGAAGAACAACGAGAGTCGCGCGTTGTCAAAATTCCACTGAAATCGAGTTTTTCACGGCTGTTGCACTTTCCTCGAGAACTTTGAATTGCGCGCGAGGCAAAATTCCCTGGGGCCAGATAGAGTCGGCTTTAATACGTTTCGACCGGCAATTTTACGCTTCGAGCGGCTCGACAGGCCACGAAAGGGAGAAAAAGAAAATGAAAGGAAACAAAGAGCGCAAGATGAGTAGTCGGAACAAGAAAATGATCCAGGGACCGAAAAAATATACGCTTATTCTAGGTCTGTCCGTACTTTACTGAGCTTTCGTATAACAGAATCGATGTTAACGCCGGCCTCAACCGAATCGATGAGGGATTACCAATTCTGGAATTAGTAGCAATAGCCTCGAACCATTTCATCCATTTTTCATACCCCAACGATAGTCTTTATCGTTCGATTTCCTTTTAGTCATTCTTCTTGGCCCTACACGATTCAAATACTCATTTCGTCGTAAGTAATTGTTTCTGTCAAGACCGAATCGATGGACCTCGACGAAAGGTTTTTCTTTCTCACAGTCGCGATTATTCGTACAGCCCATTGTATTCGGGAGTTTACGGGACCAGGGCTATCTTTAACTTATTAGAGGCCCTGGGCACGTTAGGACAACGGGGTCCGTATGACTATGACAGACGTCTATTTTTTTTTTGAAGCAGGTAAAAGGAATCGTTGAACAGAATTCTGGATCTGTTCAACTGTTATCTTTATTTCTTTACAATCACAGTTAACGAATGGCTATTCAAAGTAACCGTTACGTATGGTACAGTGGGGCTCTCAAAGAGTAGTCATGTTTAACAAAAACAAGTCACGTGCATAACTGGCGATTGTAAAACGAGCGAAACGAATTCATTTTCAAATGATTTTGTATACGAAGTTGCTTGAAATTATTTACTTTTCGACTCGGGAGCACTCGGACTAAGAGCTTACCTAACGTACACTCTGCTATACGGGGGAAACTGCCCCGCTACAACCCGTACTCAGTTACGCCCTTGATTAAGGGGAATCACGGAATCACGTTGTAGGCAGGCAGCTAGACAGAAATAACAGTGTTAGATCCCTTGTTCCTTAGAATATCAAAAAATCTGAAAACTAAATAGGTATTATAGGCAGTAATTAACGTTCAATTTTCGCGATATAAATATATTTATCACTTATAGCGCTCGGTGATCTGGTAGAATCTAGAGGGCCCTATATGGGCACATGCCCAGTGTGCCTAATGGAAAAAAGGGCCTGGATTTGACTTCGTTGGGCTTTGATCTTTGAAGCAATGATATGACTTTTTAAACACACGATTTTCAATAAGAATAACAATCCTCGCTACACAGAATTTTGTCATCCTAGTAAAATAGAAATAACCATTTATATCTTTGATTGAACACGAATCGTTACTCAAAATAAGAAGAAAATAATAACATTTCAAAATTGTCACTTCTGTTTCAATAATGTCTATGATATCATCTTCAGACAGCAATTTTCTCCTCTTCATGTTTGCCATATTGAATATAAAGAGCAAAAAACTTTGAAGGAGCAGCACGTAATAATTGTATGAGCTTATAAGTTGAAAGAGAAGAAAAAAATTCTAGAATCTATAATTCATTTTATTACTTTTAATAACCTGCATAGTGGGATACGTACAATCTGACCACGTCACAGCTTGAAAATTAGAATTAACATCGAATTACATGTTGTTGTTTTTTATTAAAAAACAATTCATTCACTCGTAATAAATTTCAAGAAAATAAAGAATTCGTACCGTCATGAATGACGATAATTCACCGCGTCAAACGATGCGCCGACCTGCGATTTGATTTGCATAAATTTTTTTTCGCTCCAACACAATGAAAAAGCTTAAATAAATTATTAGATTGTACGACTACGAGTAACGTCAACTTTTCGACGTGGGGCGAGACGTATCCCACCATGCATCGAGAGCTAAACGAAAGGTGGGACAGTTTTCAGGCCCACTCAACCTCTCGAAGAGATAAGTCACAAAGGAACGCCGAATCGAAGGTAAAGCGACGAGATCGGACAAAAATATCAGACGAAACATAAGCTTTTGGATTCGTCGAGGGCAGAGAAAGCTGGAGCCACTCGTAACTTGTCCATTTCTACCACTTACCGAGTTTCTGGGTGTGATGCTGCACGCACGAGAGCTTCCGACTCGCGGGGCTACGAGATAGATAAAGCCAAGGGTGCCCAGGCGCGGTTTAGTCCTAATTTTCTTCAACTTGATCAAAACTTGTCCGTTATAGAGGATCAACTTTTCCCGGTGCGTTCGTTAATTTCAGCGTTTGCTAGCCACTTAAACTCGACGATTCGCGGAATTCCAGCTAGTATGCCGACAAAAAGACCCGCTCGGAAATGCCTGTTTCGGCAGCAGCACGACGTGAATTGGATATTTCGATGGACGCGAAACTTGACCAATAACTTTCGCTGATCGAGAATACGATGCAATACGAAGAACAGAACGCGGCGACACTTATGAAAAGTGAGGATCGACCGTGGAGAGAGTAAGATTTATCTTCGACGATGTCCTTTTATGCTGGAAAAATCCTTTTCCGAGTCGAGCTGTATCGTTCGCGTCTGATAGCCCGGTGCGACCCCGGTGTAACGGTCCTGGCGCACTCGCGACGTTTTTCTTTGGTTTTCTTTTCTACCGAATCCTGGATTTCGTTGGCGGGCGCCGACCCATCAGGACTTTACGACGTGCCAGACACGCCACGGGCTTTCATCGGTCGACCACTTTTTACGACATCACCTAAGCCGGATACCCGGACACCTCGAAAGATCGAGAACTGGGTGAGAAAATGTTTGATCCTCGACGATTATCTGCTCACGAGAAATCGAGAATCATCGGCGCGGAAATTTCCGGAATATCGAGAACTGCGGGAAATGAAGGGGATAGAGAGAATAGGTGGGAAACCGGGTTCGATGGAGGAAAGTTGGTTTTCCATTGTGAGACTGTTCGCGAGATTAACGGACGATCACGATTGAATTAACGAGTTGATCGATGCATTCGAGCTACCAGATGCGATTATGGTGATGCCGATCGAAGATACTTCCATTTCCAAGTTTTCGGATTAGTTGCCACATCTCGTCTCCTCCAAAGCTCTGACAGATCGAATACCATTAGCGTTACGAGCCACTGCGGAGACTCGTGAGATTTGAGGAAATATTTGATGACGCGAGAATACAATAAACTGTATCAGCTTTCGTAAAGATACGAGACGTATTGACCGCGAGTTGCCTCGAGCTAGAGTAATCATCCGTGGCGACGAATGTGGGTAATAAGCGGATAGCTCTGAATTTCTTTTGTCGTCACAGAATGAAATTTGATTTCAATCGGAGTATGGAGAACCGTTGTTCGGATGATAACGTCCTCGCCATGGATATATAATTGACACAGAATTCCGTGTCCATACTGAGTTTCCCATCACTACATAGGAAAAAATGTTCCATCATTGTGTAAATTGTAAAAATTTGTGCGTAGAATATTTAACATTTTAGTGCGTTGATTCGATACAGTCGTTGGGGTAGTTCGATCGGTTCGTTTTTCAACGCACAAAAAAGTATTCGTTGATACTGAAGTAAAACTTTTGCGATACTACTCTTACATTGGTTTGCGTTACTTTTAACACAGAGGTGTGTTACTTTCAGCCTAGAGCTGTGTTGTTTCGTTGCTACACGCGGAGTGTGTTGAAATGACACTAATTTTGTGTCAAAAAAATTTTGTTGGCAAGATGAATCAGCATTTTTCGATGCACGATGTACAGGGTGAGAAAACCCGTGAATAACTGAGAAAGAACCTATTTGCGAGTGAAATGGCGAATAAAAAGTTGGCGGATTTTTCTCTGCTTATTCAACGCTGACCTTTAATGTATCCTTGACCCTGACCTTCAAGGTCAGATCGAGATCATCTTCGAAATTTCGTTCGAAAACTCATATTTTTTATTTCATATTCATATTTTCCACGCAAAATTACGTATGTTTCGTTTAAAACATTTTTTTTATAACTCTTTGTTCTCTCGCTAGAGAGCATCATCCAATGCTTACGATTGGTCAACTTTGCACGAGTTTAATTGAAAAACGGTCGCACCCGCGAAATTTTTTCGTTAACATTTTCGATTCAAATTTATTCGAGGAATTCCGGCGGTCCGGAAAATCTTCTGCTTCGTTTGAAAATCTATATTTGTTCTTGCTCTCTGTCCAAAATATCGCTGAGTATTTCTACATAAAATACCCGTCCCACGAACAGCTCAAAATTGAGATTTTTAAAGGTCCTTCATCGAACCTCAAGATTTTCCATTTAAATTAGACAGGAAAGTGGAGTTTTTTCATTATTTTTTCCTGAAAACTATAAGATTCTTCTTCATAAGATCAATGAATGGGCCCAATCAAGCAAGAAACTTCGGACAAAAGATGTCATTGAGCTAAATTTTTATCATTCAAAGTTGAAAATTTCATATCATTAATACAACAACAACCACAAGTTAAATTTTCATGCTTGATACGGTCCATTCATTGATTCTATGACAAAAAAAAATCTTCACAATTTGCAGGCGGAAATAGTGTACAAACTCCACTTTCCTGTGCCATTTCAATGAGAAACCTTTAGGTTCGATGGAGGACCTCTGAAAATTTGAATTTTGAGTTGTTATTTGGACAGGTGTTTTGTGCGGATACTTTGGACGGAGAGCGAAAAAAATATCAATTTTTTGGCACACCCCAATGCGTATAATGCTGTTTATACGATATTACATACCGAGCGATTCGCAATCAGTCTGCTTCTAATTAAATCTGTTAATTGAATTCATTCACGAACGAATGTGTCAATAATCTCCAGTTTTCCTACCAATATTCAGCATTTGCTGGTTGCTATTTTCGTCGTACGAAACATTCATATAGATACTAAGTATTATAAATTGCGAGACACTTGCTTTCCCAAACATTGAAAAAAGTAAGGAAATATATCAAGTGTACGTAAATGCAAGTAAAAACCACTGAGGCCTGCCCCTTTCCGTGTATATGTATAATGTCTAACGAAATCATTTCTGACACTGAGATGGGGTTAAGATAACTGATTGGTGTTTCTGTAAGAATAACAGTTTTTATTAACAATCACAATAACCTTATGGACTAATTTAATATTAATAACTATTCTTACCTGTAAGAATAACAGAAACGACACTAAAAGTTATCATCTCCTTATAGGTAAGCAGACCTGTTTACGCTTCGGTGTCTCTTATGGAACTCAGCCCGACGCGACGTTTCGATATTACTTGTTCGACCTTAAGCGGCCTTGGTTATTTATCTATTGTTTATCTTAACTAGTACGATCGGCTCATCGCAATGCCGAATCCGCGAAGTAATACATACTATCGTATTGCTTTACATATATAATTTCATAATATGATATAATTTTAATAATATTATTATTAAAATTCACGTTCTCATCGAATTACTCGGGTCGAAGTTGATCATGTACGTCTTCGATCGGAAAAATATAGAAAGAAATTGAAGCTGTTCGCATCTCAGTGGAATTGCAATCGATGAAGACTTTGCGTATGAAGTAATTCGCAAAATTGTCATTTGCTCGTGAATTTTTAAATCGTTACCGTGCATTACCTCCACAAATTCACAGTTCAAATGCCGTGTATCACGATTTCCGCACTCATGCGGACCGAGTAACGATTTTCACACACAAAATCATGCCTCGAAAAAAATCGTTCGTTCCGCACTACGAATTAGGATTTTGATTGGAATCAGGAGATGATAGACAATTTACAAACTTCTAATGGATCACAGATTACCAATCTGAAGATGCTTCCTTCTCGAAGATCTTCCAGCCCGAAATTTCTCCGGGTGGTATTTTATGCCGTCAGATTGTGCAATCGATGGGCATGCCAATGGCGATGATAGAGGGCCCCACGTATCTCCGACAGAGGATCGCGATGAGGTGAATATAAAATGATTTTATGGCAAACAATATGATATCAACTTCGTCGAACCGTTCATCGCTGGCAAACATCAAAGAACGTTTTCATGTTATTACCATCGGATTGTATTAAATCTTTTATGATGCGCGGATCACGTGAAATCGCTTTGCTTCACCACCTGTTATTTTACTCCCGTCACTCGCGTACACAGATATCGTTCCGAGTTTCGGAAGGCAGTAAGTAGCGGTGAATTCGTTCGCCTGGCAACTTGTCCTCCCGTGAAACGTTCGCGAAGCGCACCACCATCGCGTGGGGGTTCTTTTCATTCCTCGCTTCACCGCTTCTTTCTCTGTCTCTCTCTCTCTCTCTCTCCGGATCCTGTCCTCTTCGCACTTCCGCCGTTCTCGGAGACGGATATCACTTCTACCGAACTATCGAATCGATTGACATTCAATTCGATACATAGTTCGCCACTTCGCGGAAGGAAACTGAAATGAAATAAGCAGATCGATACGCGATGCGATTCAATTCGATACGTGTGCGTTCTTTGATTCCGACGAGATTTTCGCCAATTTCACGCTCTATTCATCAGTCAACTTCGAAAATGCGTTCCTGTCGCGACCCGATCAATCATACTGAGCCGAGGAGAAACGATGAACGACTGTTTCGTACGTAAGCCGAACAGGTGCGACGTTTTCGGATGAATTTCTATTACGAAGGTTGAATGCAGGAGAGACCTATGCACGAAAATAATTCTATTTAACGATTGATATCTGCAACGTTGAATGCGTTACCGATTAATTCTTAGACGAGTTTTCCATCCCATCGACAAATGCGTTGACAATTGATTCAACGAAAATCATTTGTTTCAATCTGGATCACCGAATCATCAACAGAATCGTCAATGTTGAAAGTTCAACGGGCACCGAATATCATTTTTACGTAAATTTTGGATAACTCCAACAGATAAATAAATGTTTTTTCGACAATTGTTAATTGCATTGAAATCCATTACGAATTTTTCGAGTAACGGGTAATTGAACTCTATTGCATCATGCATTATTTCCACGATAGGTGATCCGATCGATAGATCATTGCAAACTTCTCCAATAACGGATGAAGCGTTATTTTTCAATTATTATTCTCGCAACCATACTATATTATATAATAGTTTCGTATGTTTACTCTCTAATAAGATTTGCTTTACGATCGGGTGATTGAATTCGAGCAGGATCTTGTAGAGAATCTTTTTTTGCCGAATTCATCAGTTATCCGTAACACGACACAGGGGAGACTTTATGAACCTCTAAATTATTTTTTGTGGCTTCGAACCACCGTGTATAAGTTGTTTGGGTCTATCTGGAACAAATTCATCGCTAGTTTGCGATGATTAAATAAGAAAAGATCCCGGTCCCGACGCACCCCCTTCAAAAAATATATATTTCATTGAAATACCGTGCACTCTGCACTTTTACAAAGTTAAAAAAATTGAAAATTATAAACATAATTAAGTATATTGTTGTTTTGAAGTTGAATAAAAAATACTGCTATTTTTCGAATCATTGGAATTATTCCATCTCATCCTTTTTACGAAATACTTTATTCTCTTCTGAAATTGCTTATCATCTCTACATTGTAAATAAAGTGGAAGGAAAATAATTTTTTTCAGAAAATTCCTGAGGGCTTCGTCGTGTCCCGATCTCTGAAAATTTTTGAAGGATTCCGTCTTGCCCCGGGAGGTCTATCGTGGCCCGGTGTCTCCTACGTACACGAATGATGATGATATTTCACCGTACATGGTTGGTGATCGTCAACTATCGTGAAAATATCAGCTATGCAGCTGATCGCCTTTCAGTTCATTCGTATTATTCTTCCAATCCCAAATTGTTGATTATTTATAGAAAAAAATTGAAATGTGATTCTCAAGACAACTTCCGGTTATCGATTATCATTTTCGAAGGTAGCACAACGGAAAAAAATAGGAGCAATTCCAGCCGCGCTTCAATTTTGATTGTAAGGCCACGCATATTTTCAATTTATTCAATTATCGTGAATTTTTAGATGGAGATACGGGAATAATCTTTTTTTCTTTTGATTCTACAAACGTTTTGTTCTAATCTTCAATGATTTTCACAATACTAACAAGGAAACCTTTCGAACCCGAACTCGCCGATTTCAATGATCTTGATATATGTTGTAGAACATCAAAAAATAAAAGACCCGTATTTTTTTATACGTGCTCTTAAGCCCGTTTAGGGGCTACCCTCAAAGTTCACTCTTAAAAAGTCTTTTTTCGAAATATCTCTGCTTCTAATTGGTATTCCGCGACGGAACCAAGTGGAAAATGCTCTTTGCGGCGACGCGAAGCTACTAGACATTGTTATGCCTACGAGGGTTGCGACCCCTATTTTTTATACCGGAAAAACCACATTTTTCGAAGATATTTTCGTTGTAGTGATTCGAATATTGACTTGAAAATTGGAAAATAAATATTCTGGGCGGTGAAATGAAGTAAATAAGTTGACGTGTTCGAGGATTTCGCGTTAACTACCCCCAAACACGGTTACTACCCCTTCAGACATTGGTCATCTGCAATAATGAAAAAAATGTTTTTCTCAAGAGAAATACGAATAAGATATGGTTTGAGAGACACGTATTTTGTTATATGTGCTCTTAAGCACGCTTAGAGCGTGAAATCTACCCTCAAAGTTCACTCTTGAAAAGTCTTTTTCCGATATATCTCTGCTTCTAATTGGTATTCCGCGGCTATGATATTGCTATGATACGATGCGGCTGGTGTAAGAAATCATTATGTTTCAAACATTTCTATGAAGATTACCATTATTGTCATGAATTTATAGAATAATACACTTTAAATTGAGAATTTGAAAAATATTCATCCGCTATAGAATTAGTTCTAGTTTTTTGTATGGAAGTTTTCTGGGTCAATACATATGCAGCTGAACCTGATTACCATGATTGTTGAAATAAAAAATCAAAAATGAGACCTGTGAGCACTTTACTTCGAAAAAACCAAATTGATTTCGAATATTTTGAGTATTTTTATAAGTACATAATATAAACACGAATTTCCGAAGTTGATAACTTCTTGATTACCACGAACAGCATTCTGTACAATGATTTGTTGGTGCTTCAACAGGATCAGGAAAATGATGCTGTATTGTATCTTCAACTATTTTTGCTGCGTGATCTTTGTACTGTTCTTGAAAATGTAATGGCTCTCCAATAATCATATCTACGTCATTGAAATCATTTGTGGCACTTATCAGTATATCTTTAATCGATTCTGCTAACTCCATTTCTTTATGATTGGCCGTTCCATCTTGTATTTGAATATTTTGAAAAAACGCGGATAATAAATGTATAACAGTCAAAGGATTGATTCTCATTGTTGAGTCCGGATGGAGGAACAAACCTACTCAATGCTTCTAAAAGACTACATTTATTCCCGAGCATGGAGTTTCACGACATATATACCCGACCGATGAGTTACGAAACGAATAATCGGTGATAAACAGTATCGTAAAAAATTATCGGACGAAAAGATGAATTGATGGATTAAAAAGTCACTCGCGAATTATAGTTTATCTTGACCAAGGTGATCCATTTTATGATGAAATTATTGCTTCGTGATGAATGACTTTAAATATAAGATATTCGATATCTCAATTCATATTTTATTCGTATTTCTCTTGAGAAAAACATTTTCTTCATTATTGCAGATGACCAATGTCTGAAGGGGTAGTAACCGTGTTTGGGGGTGGTTAACGCGAAATCCTCGAACACGTCAACTTATTTACTTCATTTCACCGCTCAGAATATTTATTTCTCAATTTTCAAGTCAATATTCGAATCACTACAACGAAAATATCTTTGAAAAATGTGGTTTTTTCAGCACAAAAAATGGGGGTTGCAACCCCCGTGGCCATAACAATGTCTAGTAGCTTTGCGTCGCCGCAAAGAGCATTTTCCACTTGGTTCCGTCGCGAAATACCAATTAGAAGCAGAGATATTTCGAAAAAAGACTTTTTAAGAGTGAACTTTGAGGGTAGATTTCACCCCTAAACGGGCTTAAGAGCACGTATAAAAAAATACGTGTTTCTTATTTTTTGATGTTCTACAACATATATCAAGATCATCGAAATCGGCGAGTTCGGGTTCGAAAGGTTTCCTTGTAAGATGCAGGGCTCGTTGAAGATTACAATAATAGCATTATTATGAT
The DNA here is from genome assembly GCA_963969455.1 of Arge pagana. Classification (NCBI taxonomy): domain Eukaryota; kingdom Metazoa; phylum Arthropoda; class Insecta; order Hymenoptera; family Argidae; genus Arge; species Arge pagana. The sequence goes on along the minus strand of OZ018312.1, from coordinate 12,237,508 downwards.
TTTTTCAGAAATTTTTCACTCTCGGGTGTTAATTTTTCAGGCTTCTTTTCTTCACTTATCGTAAGCTGGCTACGACTGAATCAGACAAACCAAACGTTTCTGAATTAGATCATCGGTAATCTGTCTCAAATTTGATGGTTTGTTGAGGTTAATGTGATCTGATTTAACCCGTTCAAGCACACATTTTCTTTACGTGCAATCGATTCCAAATTTTATCCTCGGGCATTTTTGGAGTCGCTGGTAACGAGAGTTTGCTCAAAATTAGAAAATACAAGCTGGCGGATTTGATATGGCGGACCAAAAATGCAAAAAGTCCTTGGACGAGAATGTTGCTGATGACGAATATAGGTACACGCAAAATTCTCAAATTCACAATTCGATCCACCATTATGAATTGGATCCGTCATGTCGAATTTTCAAATTTTGAGCGCATATTCGTTATTAGCAGGTCCCAAAGCCCCCGAATAACAACTCTTACTGTAGTCAAACGACCTTTAGCATTTTTGAATCAGTCATCAATTGAAAACTTATAGTTAGGCATGGAAAAATCTAGAATTTTCGGAGATGAACTTTTTACGGTTAAATTGCTATTTTCCAACGTTCGTTTATTTGTTTCAACAAAATCACCAATTATTGCAAATTATCTCGCGTTGATTTTTCTTTTCAAATGTATAATTGATGCCGAAACACAGACACAAGTTTGAAAATCGAATGAAAACTACGACAACCACTCCGAAAATGGTTGTGGAAAAGATGGGATTCCACAATCTCACCGTGCTTGAAAGGGTTCAATAGAAACGCTAGACAAACTTATTGATTTATGCACTTCCAGCTCAGAATTGATGAAATTTCATAAAAGATGGAGAAAAAAATCTATGACTATATGATCGAAATTGGCGCGTAGCTGGAATTAGTCCCATTTGTTCGCCCCGTGCGTCGGTGAGGAACATTTTGATTTTCGGGGCAACAGAAATATCGCGAGTTCATCGTAATGTCGCCTTCGAACGGACGATTCGTGCGAGATAAATACTTCTGAATTCTATCGGAAGTTTGAGTAACGATATCCTCGAGGGAGCAGCTCGCGCGGACGTTCTCCTATTCTCGAGTATTTTCGGAGGCTGATAACCCGATCCCCTGTCTCGATCCTCGCGCAATCTCTCCTCTTCCAAGATTTGCCCACGTTTTACGAAATACCGCTAGTAATATTTCGGCGAGCAGTATCGCGGCTGCGAATAGCTCGAATATCTCGAACCGTTGAAAATCGAGTGGTATACCCGCCCTCGCTCTCGCCCTCGTCCTCGACCTACCGACGATTACGAACCACCATCGCGAACTGCGCCTGGTTTTGCAGCGATGCAGGCATCGCGGCGGAATACGAAATTTATCCGCGAATAGAGGCCGAGATCGAAAATTTACCGGGTGTCCTGGGATCGTAGCGTCGACGATTCGTCAGTTTTCCCCAATAATTGGAAACTCGCGCGATCTCGTATCACCTCGTTAACGCCAAGATCCTGAAATCCTACGAACAAGTTAAAGGATGCGCCGACATCTCGACTCGTATGGTATAACCGGATAAAATTCCCGGTTTTCCCAACACCGAGTATATTTCGCATACGCGCGTAAGATTGAATATCCGAGCACTGCGATCCGCTCATCCCTAAATTTCGGCGGAACAGATTTATTTCGATCGATTTCGTTTCCCGAAGGGAATGGACATGTTTTTTATCTCTTTCGAGTAGCAATCAAGTCGTGATCCCCAAAACAGCGAATTGCAAAAATTCCTTCTATTCCGCAACGTTACACAAGCCGTTG